>JAWWEE010000142.1:15508290-15699965 GCA_035221455.1 Xenops minutus | reverse complement strand
CCTCCCTCGACCTGCTGCCCACTCTGCTTTTGCTGCAGCCCAGGATACAGTTGGCTCTCTGGGCTGTGAGCTCATGTCCAGCCTCTCATCCACCAGCACCCCTAAGTCCTTCTTAGCAGGAAAAGCAAAAGGTTGTATGTTCAGTAAGTTTTATACTACCTACACATAGTTGGGAAAAGATTTTTTAAGCACAGTGTCTTCTTATATCTAAGGTTAAAAAAAAAATCAAGCAGACAAGTCTTCCTTTCATAAAAAAAAAATTACCAGGTTTTTATATTGTTGTCTGAAAGCTGGCCTGTAAGACTTACAAGCTATACTTCATTCATGATTTCAAAGGCTGAAATATTTGGATTTGTTCAGATGTAGCTCTTTTCTGTTTGTAGCTTGAACTTGTTTAGAGTTTGAAGATGTTTATCATTTGTCATTTCCTAATTGCCTTATTGCATGCTTAACTGAAGTCACACAATAACAAACTGAAGGCAAATCTTAAACATTACATTTAAGATGAAGCAGAATGTATGCTCACAGAATATACTCACATGCAATTTTGCATCTTAAACTGCTTATTTTTGTGTTTTGTATCATCTATACAAAGGAAGTCTGATTAATTATGACATAACTTCTTCTAGCTAGTTTATTTCCTTTATAGGGATAATTAATGCTACTGAAAGTTAAATTGTAGGCATAACTTACTGAATGTGGCACAACTGATATTCTGTAGACCTAGTCCCACTTGCTATGCATTGAAAAGCTCTTAATCAGTGGTTTATGTTACTTTCTGATCAATATTTATGGAGGGTTTTTTTACCTCAAAAAGTAATAATTGCTTTGTCAATAAAACATCTGCTACTTTCTTCCATTGTTCTACTGCAGAAACTTTTGTATTTAGTTTTTTTTAAAATTGTTATTTACTAACTTTTAAGACAGACCATTACTTTTACACTGGGATAAGGCTTTACTATGGAGTGTTTGCTCCTGCCACATCTCTAATTCCTGTTCAGAGATAGTCACTGTAGAACAGCATTTCCCCCACCCCCTTTCAGGATGGAGAAGCAGCAGCAAGATTGCTACGTTAAGTTGTGCTGTGGAACACAATTTATTTGCTGCTTAAGCTGCCTTTCTCTCATTGTTTCAGAAGGCTCCCATGAAGTCATTACCACTCACTGATATTACTGTTAAGCCACATACTTTGTTCCAGCATTACTGAGGAGATAACAGCTGTCTAGATAGGGTAAGACTCTGCCCCAGCATTCATACCAAATGGGAATTTAGACACTTGACAAAGAGCAGCTCAGCTCCCAGATTAGAGCAAAGACCCGTTAGGATACAGCCCAAGCCCCAAAGAGCTTACCTTACCTGTAAGTGCTTGCTTTGTATTCAGGTATTCACAGAGACAGTGGCTCAGGTCAGTCCTTCCCCCAGGAGTGCCCCTTCTGAGCCCCTACAAGTCATACTGTTCAGAGGATTCTGTCCTCTCTGTAAATCTTGGCAGAGAGAACAAAGTCCTCCTGCGTGCCTATTTTGCTATCATTTTCTTATTCTCAGAGAGCTTATTTGAGGATAAATAACAGTGCCGTGAGTCACAACGTGCTACAGTCAGTAGTGCTCCCACTATAGGTACACTGCTGCTATGTTTTTCCTCTTAATGCCTCAAATTTGTTATTAGACAATTTCACAGGACTATTAAAGCCTTTTCTGTAGCTTAAAGAGAAATAATTAAATGTACTACATGCTCCTATGAAAGCAGTTTTCCCATACATGGACCTATATGCCCTGTTTTATAGTTACAAGCTATTAAATATTAAAATTAAGGACCCCCCAAAAAAACCCAACACAACCACAAACCTCCTCCTCCTCCTCCTCCCCACCCCAACCAAGAAAAAGCCCCAAATCAGCACACTTACCAGACAAAAACAGCTTCTTGCTTCAAACACTGCAGTTTATAAAAGCAGCAGCTGTTTGCCATTCCCAAATTTATAGGACCAGCCCCCCGAGCTGTGCTAAGGGTGGGTTTATATAAAGGGCCCTTGGTAGGGAGTGGTCAGTGATGTGGTGGGGTTGTGGTGCCTGCGTGTCCTTTGGTGGTGTAGCTGTGTTATAGTGAAGTCAGTGTGTAGTATTGCTAAGAAAAGCAGTTTTTGTTTATAAAGCCAACACTTTGGGTTTAGTTTAACTTTGTTCACTGTAAGTATAACTTCCTCCCTCTTTTCGTTTATGATTTATTTTCTTGTACCTACTAAGGCTTTTTTTCAGCCATAAATATCTTTGTGTATAGTCTCTTCTGAATTATTTAACATAACTAAACTATTACAGTCATTATTGAAGTCATTAATAGGGTGTAGCATCTATTTTGTTACTTAACTGTTATAAATGCATATTGTGAATATCTGTTAGGGCTCTGTTTTAGTTGCTACTGTGGGAATTTTCTTCTGACCCTTCAACTAATAAAAAGGGTTGTGGGAGTTTTCTAGCTAGTGGTCTGCCCTTTTGTTGTTTTTGTCTGTATTTTCTCAGAGCTACTGTGTAATCAGTATCTCTGGGGTTTAGTTCCTAACTGCCTGTGGTTTCCAATATTCAGTATTTGTGAACAGAATATTTATGTTTGGGAGCAAAGGTGCCTGCTTTAGACAGCCAAAGGTGCAGTTGTGACAGTAACATTTTCTTGATATTAGGTTTTGGCTGGGGGCAAAAAGTTGAACCTCTTTTGGTTTGCCCTGTGAGACCTTCTTTAGGACCTGGCCTGCAAGAGGCACTTGCTACTTTTTCAGGTGGCTGACAGCATGGAGTGGTTTGATTTTGTGTCTGAGCTGCTCTGATGAAGAGTTACCCCTGGAAAGAACAGTAGAAAGTTGTGGAGTGGAAAGGTTCAGCTATAAGACAGACCCTCACAACATAAAACTTGTAAGCTGCCAAAGCCTCTTCCATGACAATACTTTGCTTCTATCTGAGGGACCTTCTACAAAGGAATGGTTCTGGAAATTTGGGCTCAGTCGTGGAGCTTGTGCAAGTAAACACTATCCAGGCTTGATGTTTCTCTGCCAGCTCGAAGTGGCTGCACCTGTTTGAACCTTTAGAATAACTGAATACCCTTTCCAACAACCAAATATACTCTGCTGTGGGAATGTATTAGCAGCTTAAATGATTTTTTACTGTAATATCTCGGATCTGTGTGTGCATGGGCTATCTCTGTTGGAGGTGCATTCTTTGCTGCTTGGGAAATGATTTTCAGGTAGACATGTATGTGATACTTTCTTTTAAGCTTATTGGCTCCCAGCTTATCTGAAGCCCCACCAGCTGGGTCCTATTAAGGCTTAATTGATGATTGGAAATAAGGGTCGAATAAAAGAGTCCTGTTTCTAGGTAGTTGGGCTTTTAAGTCAGCAAAAGCTTCCCAGGTTCAGGTGTTACTGAGGCCGGTTACTAAATCACAGTGACTTTGGAGGGAGTGGTTCTTAAACCAGCAGGTGTGTGTTGTTGAGCCTTAGTGGATTCAGGTGGGTGGGATATGTAGGCAGGAATACAAATGCCTACCTGTAATGAACTTTATGCTTAATATATTTGCTTATCTATTTCAACAAATTGGAGTATTATAAGCAATTAGTTTACCACTTGCATGTCTCTTTAAGGTGTTCTTTGAGCTTTCTGAATTGTCACCAGCTTTGAGCTGTGCATTGGCTAGCTGTCTGTTTATTAGGTGGTCATTTGCCTATTTGGGTTTGCTTTCTTTTATTAGTGCTAATTGATGGCTTGCTGTGGATGAGTTTGCATCTAGATATGGATTTGAAGAACTGGGTGATGTCCAAACAATTACTCATTGTTCTGCACTTGTACCTCCTGAATGACAGTTGTTACTTCGGTCCTTTTTCCTGCAGCTTTCTTATATTTCACTTAAATGCAAAGCTCATGCAGTTATAGCTTGTGCACTTAAAGGATGTGCCAATTGCTTCCCCCCCCCCATGAAGTAGCTTATGATGAAATTCCCTTTTATGCCTTTTTCTAAGTTAATTTTGGGTTGTGCTGTTAAATATTTGATCCTGTGTCTAGAACAGAATGTATTTTGCACCAGGAAATAAAAACAGACTTGTAGTTTTAGTCTCCTGTGTTGCAGCAGACATGCATCAATACTCACTAAGAACTTGTAGGCATCTGTGTGTAATGCTAGATAAGATAATTACACAGATTTAATGTCTATTTCTAGAACTTACCTTTCTCTGAAGAGTGCTCAGCAGAGGTTCTGTTCTTGATTGGCAGAACCGGGCTGGTCTGTGGCTTACAAGTGCATAATGAGTTTAGAATTCATGAAGCTGATGAAGATGAAGAGGGTGATCTGCCTTCTTGATTGCTGCAGGGTGATGCTGATATGGGAGGATTTGTTGCACGAAGTCCTTAACTCCAGAGCTGGGAAAGAAAGAAGCACACCTGGAAAAAAGTTTAAAAGAGCAAGACCTCAGAGGACCTTCAGTGGTTGAAATGGGTATTGAGGTGAAAAATGCCACTCAGAAGTTTTCAGGTGTCACTGTAGCTACTGTCACAACTTGTACCTCACTTTGTTAGAGCTATAGGATACATACAGCTATAGGAGGAAGGTGATTGTTGCCTCAGGTGCTTGCACTTGCTTGCCTTGTCAGATAGAGTTACTGACAGATGGCTGTGAGGAGCTGAGAATATGCCTAGCTCAGCATGAAGGGCAATTGTCTTGGCACTTGGGCTGTTTTGTCACTGTCAGTATTTGTTTCTGGGTTCTGCAGGATTTTACAGAAGCAGAGCAAGTACTGCATGTATTTGAGACAGTCCCCATGTGTAAAGTCTGGTATGGGAGGAAACAAAACATGCTTGTTGGTGAAACAGAAGTGGTGAGGAGAGTACAGGAGGGTGTGTTCAGGATGAATATGAACGGAACAAGCCCAAAATAGGGATGCAGCAGTGAGTGAAGGTTAGCTGAGAGTTCTGGTTGTGTAATAAGATGTTAGGAATAAAACTGCAAAATGTAGATGGATATTGCTGGGGCCTTGTGGTCCAGGTGGAGCTGTGTGTGACACAGGAATGTGAGGGGTGTTTGCCACGAATGCTTTAACTTCTCAGATCAAAGCTCTTGTCTAATTAACATGTATCTAGCAGTTTGGGGGGATTTACTTATATAGTAAAGCATATTTGGTTACTTTTTGTGCATTATGTAGGTGTTTTATGTTATGTTAAATTCTCAATGAGCCTGCCTGGATGTTAGTCACTTGACAGAGCTAGTTAAAGTGACCTTTAATTCTGTGAAATATTCAGATTATCTTTTTCTGGAGGTTTTTTCCTGTTTGTGAAACCTAGATAAGTGTTGTGTTTTCTATTTCTATAAAACACACAAACACCCCCACCAAAGGCCAAAATACAAACACACAAACCCAAAACTTGCTCTAAATCTGTTGTAACATGCACAGAGGTGGCAGGTGACAGCCTGACTGCAAGTGCTCCTTTAGGGGATTTTATCATTTCAAGAGCCATACTTGCATTCAGTCCCAGGGGGATGAAGCATTTGGAGTAGCTTCCTAAGTGGCAGGAAACTGGAAACCCAGATGGTTCTTTCTGGCTCTTGGTTAATTTTCTACCCCAGTGTCTGGTGTTAATGAAGTACTGGAGTTGTCCTTTCCTGTTCCCTTTAGACAAGTGCCTGCCTATCCCTTTTACAGATCACAGGGAATCCTATGAGGAGTGCAAATGGACATGGGATTGTTGAGAACAGAGGTTTTTTTTTGTACAAGTGCATGCATAGGCTATTCCTGGTGGTATTCCAAGTCAAGGGATGATTTGCCAACCTGTGTTGGCAGTGAATGCAATAAACCTCCCTTGCTACCTCCTGAAGCGTGCAGTATAGATCCTGCTTGTTCACCAGGCACCTCAGATCTGTTAGGCTGTTGGCTTTCACCTCTGAGAATGAAATTGTGTGTGTACTTGAAGGCCAGGGCCCAAAAAATCCACAGCATCTGCACCCTAAATTATTCTGTTTGAGTGTGTAGGAAGAAATGCCTCTGAAATTAAATGGAATGTGTAATAATGTTTAGCTGGGAAATATATGGATTTATGGCCGGTGATCAGAATGAAAACAGCTTCTGATATTAAAAATAAAGTGTTGTGCTGAGGAAACTTCAACAGATACTTAATGATGCTTCTGTATACAATCTGATACATGCAAATGAGGTCGCCAGATGGCACAAGACAAACTTGCATAGATTCTAGCAAAATAAATAACACTTCTTGCAGTGAAAGTCAGCAACAAGCAGCAATACTTAAAATGCATTCTTTTATTCAGTTATGAATATTCTATTACCATAATAGATTCCAGGCTAATCTATTATTGCCAGAAGGAGGTGCCAACATCTTGAGTATTGAAAAAAACTTCTGTTCTTGGTTATTTAATTTTTCAATTCACCATTAAGAAGTAAACCCAAGAACTTGACAGAAGTTGTAACCTTAGTCCACTCTACCTGAATAGAAGCCCTCTAAACAAGCATGGATGGAAAATTTCAGACATGCATAACTAGAAAGAACTATAAGTAGTCTTGGAGAGCTTCCAGGGTCTTAAATTAAAGATCTAACAGACTGAGATACTTATTCCCTAGATGTTTGCATCAAAAGGCAGATTATACTGGTTCTTCTGGCTTTGAGAAAGTGTTTGCTTTTAATGATGAAATGAACTTTTTTTTGTCCAAAGGTTCTGTACTTCAAAGAGCAGCTTGCATTATTGCTTGCATTATCACTTGATTGCACTTGCCTGGAAGCTGACAGGTTGAAACCACTTAAAATCATATAGACTAAAGAGAATACTTGCTCAGCTTAGTTATTAATCTATTAAGAAATAGAGTGTTTTAGATTAAAAATAATCCTGGATAAAGTTTTTTTCCCCTGTGTTCTATGTGATAGGCTGGTGTAGCTTTTTTTGAAAGTATGAGTAATTGCAGAAGTATTTGGTAGTTTCCTCAAGCAAGTTCAAGTCTTCATGCACCTTCCTGCCCCATCCCTGTGTGTGGATGTGTTGTGCCATTAGAATTAGCAGGCTGGACCTGGTGGAAAGCAGTGCTGTACAGAGATGTGTGTCCCAGCTGATGCTGCTGGAAAGTTGATCAAGATTGACACTGTTCTCCAAAGCACTGGAGTGGCCTCCATGCAAGAAAGAGTGGGCTCCTGGGGAAAAGTGTAAGAATGAGACAGTCTGACTGACAGCCCAGGGCTGGGGAGGCAGGAGTGGGAGCTCTGAGCCAAACTCAGAACACAGGAGAGCACTTGCTGTAGGCTCAGGTGGATTCTGCAGTCAGCCTCTAGCTGATCATGTGCTACTGTGTGCTCTGAGCACCTGCTAGCAACTTTGAGATGAACTCTCTTTTGATTTGTGGAGCATCACATTGGGGACCTGTCATATGTTCTGAAAATAGTCACAGCACCTTAAGACTGAATAATTTTAATAGAAGGGTACCTGAACTGGAAATACATTTTGTAGAAGGGAGCTGCTGTGTTGAGAATCTTTAATGAGCTATTTTTCTGTTCTGGAGTCTGGTGCCTTAACACCAATTCAGTGTGTGGTTGTTACTGAAAATGGGAGTAGGATGATCTTTCAGGTCTCTTCCAACCCAAACTATTCTATGATAAATCTCAGCAACCTATAATTAAGCAAGTGTGCAGGCAATCTCAAGGGACTTTTTGGGTGTGCAAGCTACTGCTGGTAGTATGTCCATATGGGAACTGCAGTGCCTGGGGTGGTTTTCTGGGGAGAATGCTACTAGCAGGTGAAGCCAAGTGTCCTGCTGCAGTGGGCAGATGGTGGTGATTCACTTCAACACTCCTCATAGGAACCGTTGGGGATGCAGGCATTATCTGGGATTTATGTGTCAGATAAGACCAGCATCTGATCTCTAAATCTGTTTAAATGCCTAAAGATCAGAAAATGTGCTTAAGAGCAGTATGAATTTCTTAGTCACTGAAACCAATGAGACCAGTACCTTTTGGTATCTTAGTCTAGTTGGGGCAGTGCTTGTCACACTGTACTGTGTTCCTTTCCCATGATCACTCTTTGAAACAAAGTGGTGCTTCTTGAAACTGTTCTCCTTGTCAGGGGCTGCCATTCCTTTTTTTCCCCCACCACAATGATGCGAGCTTTGGAATTCTGAATGAGATTTCTGAGTGAGATGTGAGTAGTGCCAGTCCAGCCAGCATTGCAGCAGCTCTGAAAGTACTAGTGCAGCTTAACAGTGTGCATCCTCCTCTGCTGCCTATGCTGTAACAGCCAAAGCCTTGGAATGCTCACACTCTACTGGATTCTTCCATAGGAGCTCTCCCATATGCCTTGCAGAGTTTCTTCACTGAGTATCTCCATCCACGCTATCTAGGGCAAGCCCCTTCTGTGCAAACTCACCCTGGGGTAGCAGAAGATGTTTTGCACTGTTTCTGGTGTTGAGGAACACACCTGGTTCCTGTAGGCAGCATGGTCCTAGAAGCATGTCCCTAGGAAGAGCCTCTGTACCTAAGCTCTTTCCCTTTGGGTGAGTAAAGCTCCTTAGGATAATTGTTGTCTTCCACTGGAGTGGAGAGGACTGCCAGCACTATGTAGTAGCTTTCATACTAAAAGTATACTATTCTTGTACATTTATGTTATACACCAAGTAGCATTGTTTATCTATAAATATGGCAGTGTTGAGGATAAGAGCACCTCTCATCTCCTTAAGTTCCCTGTACAACCCCATTCCTTGGGTGTACCTAGTAGGCAGACCACCTATACATAAGTTTTCCTGCACACAGGCCTCTGTTCCCAGAGGGTGTGTTCTCCCTGTTGTTCATAAAATGACATAAGCCATGTATTAATGGTATAAATTACCTTGAAATTAGCTGACCTATGAATCCAGGGCAATAGTTAGTGTGTTACACTAGGGCCAGGACACAGTGGTGAAATACACTGTATTAATGTGATGATAATATAAAGACTAAAAGTACCTGTGATGTGCTAGAGTGCATAAAGAGCCAGCACAGGAAAGGTAATAGTAAAAGGAGCAGGCCCTACTTGTTTCTCTCCTTGGATTTACTGTCAGGTTTGTGATGAAGCAACAGGGCTGGAACTTAACTGTTTTGCCACAAACATGTGAGATCCCCCATTGCTTTATTTTCCTTTCTTTTGTCTTTTAGTTGATTAGCCTCTTAACCTTGAACATTACACCTGCTGCTATGCACAGCTGCTAAACTGCTGTTCAATTTACCCCAAATGCAAGATGTGTTGAATTATGTTGGAATTGTTCAGTTAAACCCCTGTGTTGTTTCTTAGCTTCTCAGCAGTGCAAGTTGCTCTCTGGCTTGCAGTGGGGAGCCAGATTCAGGGCACTATTGATGTGTTTTTTTCCCTGTTTGCAAGGCAGGGAAGGCACAGCCAGGCATTTTAACTTCTGTTCTATGAAGACATTGTAAAATATCATAAATAGACAGTCTTCAAACATCACTGGTGAGAGTGTCGTGGAAGTTTCTGAGTATATTGTTTCAGGAGTCTCTTGAGTAAATTGTTCAATAAATTGTGTTCTTACACTGTGCTGCTGGACTACTGAATAAAACAAGAAAACTATATGCTATTTTGGTATTTTTATTAGCATTAGAAGGAGATTTGGGAGCGTTTACTTATTTGTACTTTGTTTGTGCTACACTGTGCTGTGCTGATTCAAAATCCCAGAGTGAGTAAAAAATATTGTACTACTTTTTGCTAGAAGAGTAATTGCATTAGATACTGGACTAATCCCACCTGAGATGGTGAGGGGCTCTGAGTCATGAAATGAAAATTTGATGAAAGATGCTGAATTTACAGAACAAGTTGCACAGTGTTTGTAGCCCATCATTTATAAGACAGTCTTTTTTCCTCTAGAAACAAATGGAAAGGTTTTCTTCAGCTCTTCCAGCAACCAGTGATTAAATTTACAGAATGGCTTTTACATTTCTCAGCTCTAGCTGATATAATAAAACATTTTATCACTGACTGGGTGGTCTTCCATGGTACTGAGCTGTAGAAGAGTTTTGAGTATCAGGCCAGCTGTTGTTTTTATTTCTGACTAAATCTTTCAAAAGTGGGTAGCATGTAAATTTAACAGTTTCTTGCCAGGAAACTTTGGAAGGTTTTGCAGGTTTTTGTTGTAGATCTGGGGCAATATATAACTTGGAGTAGCTACCCTGAAAACATGTGATAGGGAATGTGCATATCATGAAAGAGATGCTATTATATGTCATTACATTGGATAAGGAGGGATTTCAAGTGTGACTTTTATTTATATTTGAAATGTTCAGAGTTTGTTACCTCTTCTGGAGGTTCAGGATACTCCTCAGGATAAATAAATTCTGTCTTATTAATATTTTGTCCCCCCTATAAATACATTCTTGTTAATGAAAAGTTTCTCCACCTCATGTGAAGAAGATGGAGGTTCTGGAATGGGTGTCTAGAAGCTGGTGATAGTGGAGTGTGACAGCATAGCATGTTCTCATGCCCCAAGCACATAAAGTCTGGAGGGAATGGCTGGCTGAGTAGCTGCTCACATGATACAGTGGGGTAATGGCACTTCCTGGAGAAAGCAGGGGAGAGGGACAGTCTTACCCTTGTTTATTCAAGGTTTTTCACTTGTATAAATTACACTTAATGACAAAACTGGAGTGAAGAATAGCTGCAGGAGGTCAGTGCAAGGGCAACTGTGGCCTGTATAGCAACTTCTGTAAGCAATTAGCCCATGCTCTGCTGCTTCCTGCTGCTTTGCTCTAAACTGTGGGCAGTGCTTCAGGTTCCTGGGCTGCACCAGGACACCTGAGACCTGGTGTGCTGTGTCATGCTGGATACTCATACTGTATATATTGTCATACTACAGGCCAGAGCTGCTCCTCCTTTAAACCTTGCAGGCACTACTGAACAAGCTCTGCTTCTTACAAGGTATCATACCAGTGAGTGACTATTAAGCAATATCCTGCCTCGAGCTTAAAGCTCCATCTGGATGTGAACTCATGATAAATTTTGTGTCTCAGAGGATCTTGTCTCATGAGAAGTAGAGGCTTCTTTCTGTATCCCTGCCTGGAGAAACCAAGCAGATACTTATTTCCATAAGAAGTGTATGTCAACAAATAATTCTCACAATCTGCAGAGTGTTGAGAAAGGTGACTTCAAACTTTGAGCAAAGCCTGAAAAAGAGCAAAATTTCTTGGGACTGAGATTTTCTTTCAGTTGCTTTATTTGATGCATAATATCTTTCTCTCCTGCTAATGTAAGGCAGCAAGTTCTATAATGAGGTTATAAAAATTCTTCAAAAAAAAAAAAGGATGGGGGAAACATAACTAAATCCCAATGAATAACAAAAATCCTCTGCTGTCCTTTAAAGCATAAGTGCCCTTATGTCACCCTGGAGCAGTCTTCATTGCTCAACAGAAACTGGTCTGTAGCCAGTCCTTGTGACATCTCTTTACTGCTCTGTCTGATCCTCCTGGCTGCTGGAGAAGGGCAGGACCTGGCTGGTCCCTTGCTCCTCTGCACTGCTGCCTTACAGAGAAGGGCAGCTCCTCTGCCAGCACCTTTGTGTCCCTCAGCCTCTCTCCACACCTGGGGAAGCCTGAGTGAAGTGAGGAACTGAGCAACATAATATTAGTCAAGTTGGAGTGTGGTCCTTGGAAAAGCTGCCTTGGGTTATCCCGGAAGGCACATGCCTTGTTGGTGTGAAAGATGCAGTGCCATGTCCATGAGCCTGTTTAGGCACTGTGTTATGTACCACGTGGGGGAAACCTGTTATAAAATTAGGGACATTGATTATTCCTCAAAGCATCTGAGCCATGTATACAATTCCAGTTCTATTTAGCATGGTATGTGCCTGAGGGGGACATTTCAAAAGCAGAGAGCACAGGCTGCTTAGCTGCTCCTTACACCTCTGGAAATTTTCCAAGTGATGTCCTGATCAGAGTAGTGAGGTCTGGGTGAATTTATCAAGAACAAGGTTTCTTTACTTAACATGAAGTGGCTATGTGAAGAAGCAGTAGTTTCACTGGAGTTCTTCAAGTGAGGTATTTCCTCTATCCTGTACACAAGGATAATGAACTCTAATCTTTAACAGGTACAGAGAAAGATGACCAAGGGAATGGGTTGTCTGTTTTGTAAGTAGCTGGAAAGTCTTGGCCTGTAAAAATTGATAAAAAAATATTAAAAAATGAGGAGTATAATTGGTTTCTTTGACACATCAAGGAGTTAAGTACCAAAGAGAAAGGAAAAAAAAAAGTCAAATTGGGGGACAGTATTTTCACAAGTACAGGTGGGTGCAAATAAATAGGGTGTAATTAAATATTAAATCTGTTATTAATCAGCCTAAAAATGGTTTACCCCAAGAAGGTCTGGAAAAGACTTCTACTAAAGGCCATGGGAACACAAATGTTAACTGCCTTTGAGATGGTATTTGAATAGCAGGGTATGATATGGTGCCTGCAATAGTGGGGGCTGATCTTTAAGGTCTGGGACATTCTGCAGCTCTTTACTGTGACAGCCAGTGTCTGTTGAAGGTCTGTGAGCTAAAATACTCTCTCTTGATCCTTGAATCAGAACTGAACTCTTCAGTGAGGGCTGGGAGAAAAATGTGAAAATTGAAGTGCCTTGCAAATGCTTCAGTTAGTATTAAAACAGGCAATTAAAGATTGTCAGCCACATCTGGCAGCAACAACTGTGGGAGATGCCAGTTTCTGTCCCATTCCCAGTGACTTTTTGAAACACCAACACAGAACACTACTTGGAACTGCATAATTCCCCTCCCTTTAAGCACAGCTGAAACCAGCTGAAGAGTTGCTTTGGTGACAGGGAGCCTTGTTGTGTGATGTCCCTTTGCAAAGTTTTGGCAAACAGATTCTGAGCTGCTCCCCAGGCTCCCAGGTGCTTTCTGAGCATGTGGCACCAGCACCACGGGGACAGTGTGGATGGAGGGGAACGGGGTGACTTGGCCAAGTGTGTTGGCTGCAGCTTCATCCCGAAGTGACTGGCTGTGTTGGGTTCAGTGTAGCCTGTAGGCGTGCTGGGAGGTTGTGGGGTACAGCCCAGGACTGTGGGTGTTCAGCAGGTGTTGTCTAGGAGGTGTTGGTGCTTAATGCACTTCCTCCTTACTCTATGACAAAAAAATCAAATATGAAGACTGTGGCTAGCTTAGGTGCCTATTAAAAAGTGGGAGTTTTACAGTGGGAAGAGATATAATCAATTAAAAAAAGCTAAAAAGCATTCCTTTGGTCCAAGCAGTGATTTCTGCACAGAGTGGATATCAAGAATGTGGCTACACTGAATGTACTGCATGGTCTTAGAGAACATCTTCCAGCTACTTTTGGCCATGCTCATTTTAGGGGGTGAATTATTTATTTGTTATTAACAGGTTTTGCCATGTTTTAATCTACTTATATGCTTGGTTTTGATTCAATGACTTAATTCTACACAACTAGTAATGACATGAAGTTGTACCTGTCCTTCAAGAGTGTGTGTGCCATGAAATAGCTGGGTTTTATAGCTCAATTTCATCTCAGCCCTTAATTGCTTTTAAAACTGCATTTAAATATTTAAAAACTGCAGATACTACTTTATTAGTGAACTGTTTTTGCTGTCTGCAAACATGCAGGTTCTCTGATTACAATGATCTGTCTTCAAGACTAGAAGCTGCTGCTATTTAAAAAAAAGAATTAATATACATATGTACATTCATCCACCTCATCCTTCTCACAGCCAGACCACCATCATGAAACCTATTCAGTCAAACAGGGAATAGGGATAACAGTGATAAACAAAATCAGAGACAGTCTGGGGTGGTGTGAATGTGACCCTGGGAGTGGCATCTGAAGGGTCACACAGGAAAGTTTATTAAACATCCCATACAACAGTTTGCTTGTGCTACCTGAAGGTTTGTTGCTTTTTTATCTCACAATAGTTTCTTTTTGTTTTCAGGTACTTCCAAAGGGCCCTGGGCTCCCAGGATCTGGCCAGCTGCACAGGAGTGAGGTATTTTCTTTTCTGTTGAATAAGAAGGTTGATTTGCTGTTTGTGGCTTGTGCTTCTCATCCTGTGGCAGTGTCAGTAAAGATAGTTCATGGTATGGGAATATTGTTTCACTCCTGAGGCTATTTGGGCTTACCTGCTCCCCTCCTGGCAGGTACACCACCTGGATTAGGAACACTTCAAGAGGCTTTGCCAGGATTTGTACAAAGTGCCAAGAATGTGAACTTTAACTATTTTCTTTATTCAAGGGTGGCTAACATTTTTCTAATAGAAGTGTGTTCATACCAAATTTTGAGCTGAAGAAATCAGTTTGAAATCTACAGTGTATTTTTGTGCATTCTAACAACTCCAGCTTTCTCAATGAGAACAGCAGAAAATAATAGGCAGCAGTGGGAGTCTAACATTGTAATTATCTAGATGTTGTGCAAAATAACTTTGTACCTATCTGGTAGAAACAGTGAAATAACAAGGAATAAAAATTATGCACCACAATTGCAGAATCTGTGAACAGACTGGTAGGTAGAAATGGATGGATTCTTTTGATTTGTTGATGCTCATGTAAATGAAAATTTGAAAAACTTGTCAATGAAAGATTTGTGATTATTAGCCTGGAAGTTGTGACAGACTAAGTATAATAAGGGAGGCAGCTTCTTAAATGTAAGTAGAAAGAATATTTTTGTGATTTTTTTGAATTAGGCTGTTTTAGAAGCTTTAAGCTGTTGTACAAAGGGTGGATTCATTTGATTAAATAGGCTGTAATGCTTTGAGCTGCCAGGTGTGTGCTGTAGAAGATCCTGCTGTGGCATGGTGCTCTGTCATGGCTCCCAGTAATGATCTACCCTGTGGGCAGTGGATGGTTCTTTTCCCAAGTATTATTGAAATATTTTGATTTAGTAAAACAGCTTCACTAGCAGCATAATGTGGTGCTTTTTGATCAGTGTACTGGAGGGCTGTTATGGCTTAAATAGATTAAGGCACTGTATTATAGAGCTACTAAACCCAGCAGTTCTGCCTTAACTCTAAGCTTACATATAGTGCAGTTTTCTAGTACTCCTCCTTCATGGGAACTGCTTCAACATAGCTGGTAGTAGTTAAAGCCATTGCATGTGTCAAAGGAAATAGGAACAACGAATGAAGTGGAAAACATGTCATTTGTAAACAGAATTGTGGGGAAGAACTTGCCTTCTAGCTCGTCTGCATTGTGCCATGTAGGACCATATGTCACTTGACCTTTATTTCCTTTGGCTAGATAGGATCAGTCATAATGAAAACAAGTTTGGAAAATGGATCGAGTTGCAACACAACTTTGGTTTAAAAAAATATCAACAAACTCCTTGGTTATTATCTGAAACATTCTTGTAATTGTATCTGTGCATTTTGTAATGCTTTGTTTTCTATGGATACATTTTTCTGCTTCATATACATGGAAGTTTGAGGTTGTAGGTATGTATAGGAGTACTGTTAAGCAACTTGAATTTTGTGTGGGCACAATGGTTGAGCAGCACCCTATGGTTAGAATCCATGTATTTAGGTTATTAAAGATGTTTCTCTTACAGGATTTTCTGGTTCTATCCTACAGTTCTGAAACTGGGGAAAAGCTCATCTCTTATTGAAGTGCTGCTTAAAATGTGTGGTCTGTGATGTGACTTGGGAGAGCACATTGAAAATCATGTGAAATTCTTGTGTGCCCCTGATAACTTTGCCTATGGATAATGAACTGTGTGACATCTTGGCTGGCCTTGGTGTGTGTTCTGTTCTTCATGTGTGGGGATCATGCAGTTGTGCTCCCAGCACTTCCTTGAGTACAGAAGTTGCTGACTGCCCAAAGCTGCAAATGTGGAATGTGATGGAGCTATGGCTTACCTCCTGAATTGTAAAATTGTAAGAATAGTAGTAAAACAGGCAAACCCTTGTCATAAGAAAATCTGATACTGTGTTAATGATTTGAGTCTCAAAAGGGACTGCATAACTCTGAGCTCCTAAGCAACTGGATAAGTCCTAATCAGTTTTGTTTAATAGGAGAAGATTCTTCTCAAGAAGAGGAATCTTATGAGTTTCAGTCAGGAAAAGTACTGTGTAAGACAAAGATGTAAACCCATAAACACAACTACAGAGGCTGCATTACCCTGGATGGGCTCCTTCCTGTCCATAGGAAGCTGCTGTGAGTTCTCACTGTTCCCTGGGGTGCTGTTGAGACCAGAGGATTCACACAGATTCTGGGGACAGAGTCCATCTTTTAAATGCTGTGTACGAGTGTTATCTGTCTCTAATATCCCACTGATCCTGCACTGAGCTGCTGTGTTCTGGATAATTATGTTCATGGAACAGAAGCTGTCCCTTGTTCATAAATACTTGCTGTTTTGGTGAAACAGATAATTCAGTTTCTTATGCAAGAAAATATATGTCTGATGCTTATGAGTTGCTTGTTGATTGATTGTAAGCAACTGAAATGTCAACAGATCTGTAATTAGTGGTGCTGCCTTAATTCAGCAGTTTTGAGGCTACTGTACAAAAAGGTGAAACTCACTTGTCATTTGCCTTGCTGAAGATACAGCGTGTTTCAAAAAGCAAAGTGGATCACAGCACAGGCTGAGCTGCTGCTCTGAAAGGGTTGTGATGAGCATACACAGAGTCTGAGAGAGCTGGGACTGCTCAGCCTGGAAAAGAGGAGTCTTGGAGGGATCCTGTCCATGTGCATAATGAATGCCTGATGGTGGGAGAAGGCGGTAGAGGCAGACTCTTCTCATTGATGTGCAGCGAGGCAATAAACAATGAAACAAGAGCCAGTAAGCACAAATTGAAACACAGGAAATTAAACATAAGATTTTTTTTTCTGTGGGGGTAATTGAACACTGGAGCTGGTTGCTCAAAGAGGCTGTGGTGTCTCCATCCTTGGAGCTATTCAAAACTCAGCTGGACAGAGTCATGACCCATTTGCTCTGGCTGACCCTGCTCTGTGCAGAAGATCCAGAGGTTCCTCAGTCATTCTGGGATGCTGCCTGGGTAAAGCCATGTGCCTAAACTCTCCTGTCAAAGGCAGCAATTGAGTAGGTGCACTAACAGCTTGAACAGCTCTATTGCTGTGAGTAATCACCTCTTTTTAGATTTACAAACAGCTCTTTATGTTCTTGAGTGACGTTAGCCTATTATCCTATTGCTAATTATTTCCACTTGTTAGGAAGCAATGAAACTTTATCAGTTACCACTTAATAAGCATTGCCATCAGAAGACTTCTAGCAGAAAGGAGCATAAGTTCCCTGTATGCAAGATAAGTGACCATGCAAAATAAGAATTTCGTGATAAAGACATTATGTGTAAGGAACTGTGGCTGAAACCTTGACCCCTTTGAGTTATTATGTGAATAGCTCCCAAAATTGTGTTTATTCTTTGTGCTTTCTTTTTGAATGAAGAAATGGGTTGTTCAACTGCTGGTTTATACAACCCCCTCTACTTTCTTTGTTAGTAATTCCACATTTTTCTGTGCTTGTAAAGGATTTTTTCAAGGGGTTTGTGGATGGTGAGGAAGGACATACAACATGTTCCTGGTTCTCTGGTTGGAACTGTAATTGTTGGTATGAGAGTGCAGACACTCAGAGCAGGCTGGATGTGATGGGTCTGCAGTGCTTTCCACTTGGTACCTGCAGTCTATTGAAGAGCCTGAAGAGGACCAAACACTTGTGCACTAATAGGTTATTTCTTATTAAATTAGGCTCAAGTGTTGCAGGAGCACTAGACTAGAGGAGATTTCTTGGATTACTTAGGTACACCTTCTGCAGTAGTTCACATCTGTTTGGCCAAACTGCTGTGGTGGAGCTCTTTGGTCCTCTGGCTCCTCCACTGTGGGTGTTTGGGGAGCTCTCCAACTTCTCCAACTTTTAGGCTAAATCTGGTAAGTCTGTATCTGCATAGTTGTCTTCCATGCTGTATGGTATCAGACCACTGTTTAACCATTGCATTTCCTTCCTCGTGCTTGTCCCCTAGTAAATTTAGTGGGGGAAGTGTACTGGGTTTACATGGCAAGCTTTTGCTAAAATGAACAGGTTGATGTTTGCTGTTCCAGAAGAGGTCTTGAGTGGGGACTGTACCAAGGATGACTTTATTCCTTCTTCTGTTGTCTTAATATCTTCTAAATTTGAGTACATTTCTGTGGTGGGACTAGTGCCCTGTCACTTCCCATTTGGATTAAGGTCAGGCTGGATGGGGCTTTGAACACCCTGGTCTGCTGGAGGGTGTCCCTGCCCATGGCACGGGGGTTGGAACAAGATGATCTTTAAGGTCCTTTCCAATGCAGGCTATTCTGTGATTTACTCAGCAGCCTGAAGTAACATAAAATTCTGGGTTCACTGTTCATTTGTTGACTTTTTGATCATTATTTTAAATGAGTCAAGAGAACAGAAAAAAATTACGAATCTTCCCAGTCTTAAATGCCAGGATACAGTTAATTCAGATTTAGTATTTAAATGTGTTAGAGACTTAGTTGTTTGTTCTCTAAATTATCGAGGAATGACATGGAAGTAAAACATCTGACTCTCCAATCAGTACTCAGGCATTCATAGTCATCTGTGAATTATTAATTTCATGTGGAAATTGTCCTCTCAATAGAAGTTTTGAAATATTGCTAATGAAATTGATTTTGCCATGTGCTAAATATTATTACATATTTGAAACTTGCATCTGAACTTTCCTTTTGTTTTTCTCCCCATTAAAAAGGACCTTTTCATCTCTCACAAACGAGATATGTTGCCACTATCCAAAATGATTATTTTTTTAATATAGTCCCTGAATGAGAAGGGTGTTTTATTACATAAAATACATCAGATGTGTATTCTAAGTGTGTTCAAGAGTTCTCCCAGAGCTTGTGGGCTTACATGGTTTGTATATTTTAAGTAAATACATATGCTCACCTTTTTTTGGCAGATTTTACTTTAACTGCATCTTTACTGCTGTGCTTGGCAAAGGCTCAGATAGCTGGGAAGTCGGTGAACTTTAGTAGCTTTCCCCTTAGCTGAGCTGCAGTAGGAGCTGAGGCTCTTGTGCTTTCTCACAGCTGGGTGGCAGCATTTCTGCAGCGATTCATTTGTGTCTAAATTAACTGCTCAAAGACTTTTTTTTTTTGAGGGATCAGATGTTATGTGGTTGTTTCTCTCAGCTGCGATTATCCTTTTTAGAGCAACATAAAACTCACCAAATGTTTGTGTCTCTGATAGTTCTAATGATGCTGCTGAAAATACCAGTAGGTGCAAGGTTTTATGAAATGAGCAGGACTTATAAAACTGTGGTGCAGAGACTTGTCCACTCACCATTGTGTCTCCTGCTGTTTGGTGTCTTTCCTTACATTTGCAGTCTGTATTCAGGACTCCAAGTCAAACACCAGTCTGTTTCATTTACTCACATTGCTGAAGATGAAGTCAAATGAACTGGCTGCCTCAACAATCTGAACTGATATAATTTCCCCCTCTGTGTTTTTCATTTATCTATGCCACTGCTCACCTTCTACATTAGCAAATCAAATCTTAATGTTAAGGCTGAATTTTGCAAGCCTTAACTTTTAGCCATTGGATTTTACATCAGAAGGAAAAAATTACTTAATTGTGAAATTATTATAGGGCAATCACATCTTTTTTTTACATCTCTTAAGTGGTTTTGCTCCTCATCATGAAGTTTGCTTTCCCAGGTTATTTTTATGTCTGTGCTTTGAATTCATTCCTGTCTTATTCTGTCCTTTGTCTGACTCATTGTCTGAATGGGTGTAGGGTTTCCAATATTTTACTGGTGCTATATACATAATCACTGTCATTACCCAGCTTTTAATGGTTATTTTCCATTTTATGAAGGGCGCTCCAGACATACCCTGAGGTCAGGCTGAGCAGTTACGGTGCCTGTGCTGTAATCCTGCCACCCCTACGTGGGGCTTGGCTGTGCTAAAATGGGTTTGGTTGGCTTGTGACTTTTCTGTAGGCATTTCAGATGGTCCTGTGTCATTTATTGCCTGTCTGCTGAACTTTGTGTTAACTGCAAACTTTATCAGCAGAGATTTTACTCATAACAATATCAAACAGCACTTGATCAAGCCTGTTCCCTCCAGTGCTCACTCACCCTCTGCATGAAGAAGTAGTTGAACCCCTGGCTGTGGCACATGTAACCATTTGTTGACTCACCAGATAGGACTGACCCTTTCAAAACCCTTCCCTTTGACTGTGAGGATTGATGAAAAGGCTACTTGCCCTCCACAGCCCCTTACCACTGCTCCTGGAGCTCTGTAATCCTTCTTGATACCCCCCAGACTGCACCTGGTGCCAACATTATATGGAATTAAATCTAACAACTTGAAGAAATTCAAATATAACATGTCAGGATAGCTTGATCTACTAGATGAGTAATCCTGTCAGCTTTACAGGTTTGTTTGAGAAGACTTAGAAAGGCATGGAAAGACTATGAAACCCTATTGACTGTCATTAATTACATTTTAGCTTCTAATTGTTTTTTATTATGAGATTCACAGTAATTGTTCTGTGGGAGGAATATCATGTTATCCAAACTGTAACTCCATGGGTGTCCATCTTGCCATTTTTACATCTTGAAACTACCCAGGGAGTCCTTTGAGACTTGTGGAGTTCCACAGTTTGTTGAATTTATTAAACATTGGAGTTTAGAAGGCTTCTCTGTTTATCTAAATGGTGCTTTACAGATTCATAGATGCAAATATTTCAGATGCACCCGTTGGAGAAAACAGTCTAAATGGGTTCTTCCTTTTGTTACAGACAGTAATCTTTGTACTGCACATGTGATAGGCTGGATCCACATGTCTTTTTTTAAAAAAAATCTACAAATATCTACTGTATTTATCCTTGGTCTATCTCCTTGTTTAGGATTTTATCAACTGCATTTAGCAGTAATCTGTGTCTGATTTGAGGTTCCTTTTCTAGCTATATTTTAAAATGCTTTATTTCCCTTAATTGCATCAGATTTATTTTCTCTAACCATATTTGCTATTGATACTTTATTACATTTGCTGTTATTTCCTGTATTGGTTACATGTTTGAACTCGTAAGTCTTATTTGGCACTTAGTTTTCCTCTTTCCCCATACTTAATGGCTTTTTAATGCTTTCTATGCCATTTTAACATCCTTGGGCAACAGAAAGATTGAGTTGCCAGTTTCTGTCTTTACATTGATGTGTTTGTGGCTTTCTAACCCATTTTCTACTTTTGTTGTGTCTTTTTAATGGCAAATAAATGACTATTACTGCCCTGCAGAAAAATACCAAATATCCACAACAATACTGCTCAGCTGTCTTAAAAAATATATTTCTCTTACACACAGGCATATGATTTATTTTTTCTTTTATTAACCCGGCAGGCTAGGACTGTGCTTTCAATTAAAATGGCCTAGCTGAAGTAATTAGGATTTCTTATAATCAGCATGGATAAACTTGATAAAGAGACTAAATTATCTCATAGTTTTGCCTCGACTGTTTTTGTTAGCAAATCTAGATAATAGCTTGAAACCATAATTTCTGAAAAGCACGTTAGTGGCTTCATGTTACTGCTGGATGCTGACACTGCTTGTGCAATATTTAATATGCTATATAAACCCCTGTCTTCTCTGTGATACACTGCTCATCCCGTAGCCTGTGGCTCAGTACAGGATACTTCAAAGAACTCTTGAATTAAGTGTCTCGGAGTAAACCTTTTGCTCTATTCCCACACTGTGACTCTGATTTTTTTTTTTTGTCTTAGCAAGCCCAAATTTGTTTCTTTTCCCCCTGTCAAGCTGTCTGCTCAGGAATGCCCTCAGCTGCAGTCACTCCACTGCAGAGCAGCTTTCCCTCTGTGAAACAGAGAACTTGTTTAACTCCTCTAACTGCATTGGGGTACTGAACAGTCCCCATCGGCAGGGCTTGCTGTAGCCACAGATGCCCCCAGGTCCATGAGCGTGGTGGGACTCCACTCCAGCTGGGTTTCCCTGGGTGGGCTGTGTGGGGTTACAGGGCAGCACACAAAGCTGTGGCTTTGCAGGCCATTAGAAAAGTGTCTGCCAGAGGCTGGAAAAGGTCTGTGTGAGCTGTGAAAGCAGCCCCTGTGGCTCTGGGGTAGGAGCTGGTCGGTGTGGTATGGAATGGGCAAGAGAGTCCTGTGGGAGCACTGGGTGTAGGGGCTCTGTTTGCAGTGGGAAACAACTGCTGCTCAGGGCATGATGTCCATGCTAGAAACACTGCAGATTGGGTAGAGTTGTGTTTTCTTTTATTTTTTTTAACTTTATGTTAACTCTAGGCTGGGTCTGTGTTGCAGCTGGAGTGGATTTCTAGGCTATGTTCAGCTGAAAGGGAGTCAGTCAGTTCACATGCTTGGAGATGCTGCAGTGTGAGACAGAGCACTCTAGTGGGGGCGTTTGGGAGGTTCACTTCAGAAGTGCATTTCTGTGTCAAATGAAGCACAAAGGTATTCCCAGTAAAGCTGCTTGGCGCTGCTGCAGGGTGAGTGGGTACCAGCACTAATTTCTCAGGCTACAAGAGATCTCTAGTACCCCTGTGTGGCAATTACAGTGAAGTACTAGAGACTGCTCTGAAGCTTTTTCTGTCAGGGCCAAATGAAATTGAAGTCTGGATTTGGTAGTTCTTGTTTGAATTCATAAAACAGAATTGCAGGAACATAAATATTTGGTTGTTGAATGAAAGTTGCCCTAGTTTATAATAATATTCTAAACCCATGGCAATTAATCTGCTTAAAACCATATTTGCTTCATGGATAGCTTGTATTTATATTGTTTTCAGTCCTATTCCTACAAAGCATCATATTCAACATTCTCCTTTTATAGTACACCTTAGCTCTCAGCCATGCACACTAAGTAAGGCATTATTCACAGGTAGAGTAACTATATGAGTATATAACTCTGGATGTGGTGGATCCTTTACACAAATGTTATTTCTTGTTTCCTTTTCCACAGTAAATGAGTCTTTGCCTTCAGGAATGTGTGAGACCTGCAAGGTGCAGGCTGTGCTAATAAATCTGAATTCAAGACTGGCTCACTCTTCATCATCAGAACTGCCATTCTTCTGTAAATGTGCCATGAGATCTGGGTTCTGGTGTGGTGGGTTAACCCTGACTGGCTGCCAGCCACTGCCCCAGCCCCTCTCTCACTCACCCTCCTCAACAGGGCAGGGCAAAGAAAGAAGATGAAGCAGCCTAAGGGTCAAGATAAAGACAGGGAGGCCACTCACCGATTAGTGTCACAGGCACAACAGACTTGACTTGAGGTAAATTAACTTATCTCCAATTAAAAATAGACTAGCATAATGAGAAACAAATACAAAACTAAAAACACCCTCCCCCCATTCCCTACGTTCTCCCAGGTTCAACTTTACTCCTTCATTCCTGACTCTTCTGCCTCCTCCCAGCCTGAGTGGCCAGTGGGATGGGAAAGGAGTCCCAGTCAGTTCTCGAGGCTTCATCTCTGCTACTTCCTCCTCCTCCTGCATTCTCCTGCTCCAGCCTGGGACCGTGTCAGCTTAATGGGAGATGCACTTGGACTTGGCACCTTCTCAACCTTACCTCGGGTTTCAGCCGGCTACAGAATATTTGTGCATCACCCTACCATTAGGATTAATTTTAAAGGAGTAAAAGTAACTTGGAGTTTCTCTTGCTGACAATTTAAAAAAATCAGAGCAGTAAATTTTATTCTAGTGAAGTGGTTACAAAACTGGGAATAAATTTCTGGGGGAAAAGAAAAAGCATCAAGCAAAAGCAGCTGTTCTGCAGAAGATATGCCAAGCATTAAGCTGTTACCTCATATTGTGTTTCTCTGCAGGGCCTTTTGGCAGCATCTCAACCCTCTGCTTTTGGGGCTCTGTCTTTTAAAATGTATTCTGCTCTGGTACCCCTCTTTGATTGCACTTGAACGTTATCAGGATGCTGTTGAGCACTAATGAGTCTTCAGAGCAATATGTAGGGACTTCCACTTCCCTTTTGTTCATGCTAATTAAGTTAGGGAAATTTTTTATTGTGGCTTGATTAATTCTGGGAATTTGTAAGAATGCAAATGAACACTGTTTATCTGGGGCTGAGTTATCTTTTGATATGCAAACACTTTGATATGCTGATTTTCATTAGCATTGTTACCTTCCTCTTTGGGAAGGACTTTGAATTATAATTCCATCTGACTCCTTTCTGACTTCTGTTGCTCACGTTTTAGAATTGTATGCAAATTCCATATTGTGGAAGCTATCTGACCAAATTTCTTTTTAGTCTAGCGATATCAGGAATTTTTCATGTCTTCTGTAAGTCCGTGATCTATACTAATGAAACAGATGATCAACATGGTTCTGGATTCTTAAACAGAGTATGTTTATATAACTGAGAAGTTAACTGATGAATGATACTAATAATCTTATAGTCACCTTAATTTTTGGACAAATTTGAGACTCAGGTAACTATATTCAGTCATGCTAAAATGTTCTGAGAAAATAATGAAATATTAACAAAGTAGAAATGTGGGGAAGAATTCAGCATGCACCAACTTATTCAGGTCTATATCTGAGAGACATCTCTCCTGAGACAGAGGTCTCTGCTTTGCTCTTTGCATAGTTTTGTGGTTTTTTTTAATGCAGCTTTCTGTACCTTGAGGGGAGCATACCCCAACCCACGGCACTAAGTTCAGAGTGTTTTTATTTCTTAGCTTCTCGTGGTGGTGTGTAGCTCATGCTCTTGCTTACAGATTTACTGGAATCCCAATCTGAATGTTTATTAAGATTGCAGGAAATGATGCTTAAAGGTGTCATGTATAGGTTTTATGTACACTGATTGCGACTGTAGTTTTACTGAATCAATGTGCAGGGTTTCTTCCAAATGGCAGCTAACTTTTCATTCATTAAAATACTGCTGTGCCATTTATGGCTCAATATCCATCTTGCTGCATTACATAAATATATTTCCTTTTTTTCAGGTCTCTTGCATTTCTTCTTGTACCTTGATCTGTGCTCTGGTGCACTGATCTGGTGACACACAACTAATATGGACAGTTTTTTGTTCTGCCCTTGGGGTAATCTTACCTAGTATAGGAGTCTCCCATCCTTCACTCACTTAAGGCAAAGCCAGCTTAAGGTAAACTCGCATGGTTTTTACTGGAACCAGAAATTTTTGGCCAAGGCCAGCAGTGGCACAGCGGGCAAGTATCTGGCAGCACTGGTGGCTGAACTTTGTGGAAGTCTTGCAGAAGCCTGAAGAGGTGAAAACCTCTGAGAATATGAGAAAAGCCATCACAGATGCTGCTTCTCAAATGGCCCCTCGGGCCATATCTGTGAGAACTGGAGCTGTGAGCAATTCCTTCTGTTGCTACACAAATTGCAATGGTGCTTTGGGTGTTGGTGCTTTTTCTCAGCTGCCTAATTGTGTAAAAAGTTAAATACATGCCTTGGCATAGCAAGACAGTAACAGGTATGCTTGTTTAGAAAACCTTTTTAAAAATATCTGCAGAGCACCTGCTAATGTCAGACTTCAGTATTTTCTTTCTGGTACTTGCCTTTCTTTTCCTCTTCCACAGTTATCATGGTACTTTATAACTTTGTGGGCAATATGCCAGGACATACAGAGATGATCTGCATCCTGTCACCCTTATCTTGACTGGTTTGACTCAATGATGCCTAAGACTTAACTCATTTTTAGGGGAATCTTTGCGTAGAACAGTCTTTCTCTGTATTTAGTAAATAGTTTTATAATTGCTATATTCAGCAGATATTTTTTATTTTTTCATGAATTTTTGGGAGCTCCTTACTGTTTTTTTCCCTAAACATGCAAGACAATTTATATATGAAAAATATGAACTTGGTTTCTCTGTAGCTGACTTGCCTTTGGATGGTGCCTCTCACTGCAAACACATATGGAGGACTGTTCATGATGCTATTTTTACTCTTGGTTTGTCTTTTAGCATGTTGAGTGTTCTGTTACAGAGTGTGGAGCTAGATAATGTGTTCAGTATTGTGGGCATAATGAATAAGGATCTTGTAAAGCTTTTGCTTTCTAATTATATTCTGTTTTAGCCCACAATGTGTCCATATCTCTCTTCCTTATCCTGAAAGACACCCTAAACACTAGAAAGTGCCAAGCAAATTAAAGCACCCCATCTAAGTAAACAACCACATGGCAGAGTCCGTATGTTCTAAAATTAGACTTATCTATGTTTAAAGTAATATATTACTTCTGCCTCTAGAAAGGGAAATCAAACCAATTCCCTTGTGTGGAAAGAATGATGCTGCATTTTGAATGACTATTGGCATATTAATCACTTCCCGTGATATTTTTCGACTGAGTCTTTTGAAGTCATTCCTGGAAGAGGATTTGCTCTAAAATAACAGTATCATAGACTTGAAATGCATACTGCTCTCAGTCCTGCTGCTGCACCTTTGAAGCTGTCTCCTAAGTTAATGAGCTGTCCCCAAATGAACTCTGCATCTTGCATGAGAACTGGGCTCCAAGCTCTGTGTGCTTTATGGAGGTGACCTGCTAGAGATGATGCTTGGGGACATGTGTGATTCCCCAGACATTCCTCTCTGCTGCCCTTCAGCCCTGCTCTTCCGTGTCCTTGCTGCTCCCAGACAGGGTTTCATGCATTTCTAGGGAGCAAAACTGCTGATCCAGGGACTTAAGGCAGAGGCTGAGTCTTCTTGGGTCTCTGGGGTTCTGTGACAAGGCATGTCAAGTGATGTCACTTGCTGTGTGTTCTGAGGAATCCGCTGCATCTTTTAAGAATTAGGGCTCAGTTACATCTGAGACGTGGATGGTTTCTGGAGAAGGAGTCTGTGCCAAACCTCACTGATTGCAACTCAAGGCAAAAAGAAGTACGAACTTGATGAATTATTTTGGCCCAGGGAAGGCTGTTACATTTGGTTTGAGTTTATTCTCATTTCTCTAGGAAAGCACTTTTAATCCAGTGAAGATCAAGACAACTTTGGCCAGAACAGCTGATGCCAGTGATCAAGCTGAGTGTTCTGGCATGAGTAAATATCTGCCCAATACATTTAAAAAATGTAAACATGTACCTGCCTGTAAGCCTTAACAAAAAGTATGGAAAAATAATTTGAGGTGGTTTTTTTTTTCTGACAAGTTCCTTTGCTGTGACTTCAATGAACAGCATCTACCTTTCACAAGCAGATGTTCTGGGGCCCTGGTGCCCCTTGGCTTGTCTTGTGTTATGTTCAACTTTTAGGTAGCAAAAAGTCTTGAAAGGTTTCAATTTTTTAAAATACATATACCTTTCAAGAGAAATAGCATATATACCTGCTTGTCTGTCTCAGAGAAAAGTGCTCTCACCCTGAACTGTGACTGTGTCATGTTGCTGGCCCAGGTCAGAGGGCAGTAACTCTGGTGCCAGGGTCTTGCCTCTGGCAGCCCTTGGTTTCTGTAGAAAATCTGGCATCCTGGGTAGCTGCTGGGCAGAGACCTAAGTAGCAGAGCAGTGCTGGGAAAATAGATTTGGAGAAATTGTTAACTAAAGCCTCCACTTGGAAATGGGGGAAGAAAGATATTGCAACTTACCTGATGGCACTTAGAAAGCCAAACTGAAAACTGCTCCTTGTCCTGAGTTGCTTATATATTTGTGTATTGGGTTTTCATGGCAAGGTTTTTGGTGGTGGGGGGCAACAGAGGTGAGAACCTGCCAGAAGTTTCCCCTGTGTCCCATTCTCCCAATTTTTTTCTATACTCTGTTCTGTGTATTAATTCAAGTGTTCTGAGTATTAATTCAAGGCAACTGGAGGAATAACTCACTGGTGGGTTATTGAGTCTTTTGTGAGTAACTCTTGCCTTCCCAAGTTCTTGGAAAGGAGTGGAGAGCCCTGTGTTTGGCAGGAGGCAAACAGGAAAACATCTGTGCTGCTCTCTCAAGCAGGTGATGCTGTCATGCAAAACACCATTCCAGGAAGGTTATCTTGGTCACACTGTGACACATCTTCCTGCAGAAGTGTCTAAGTTTCTAAGATGGTGACTCATGAAGAGTGCTACATGTCTGAGCTTCAAGTATACCTTCTAAAAAGAAATTGTTTCTGCAAACAAAGTACTTCTTAAAATGTTAGGACATAATCTGTGAACAGATACAGGTTCAGTGAGCTGGCAAAGCAGTCCCTGAGAGCAGCACAGAGGCACCTCGGAGTTCTTCTTGCACCCAGACACTTCCATCACCCTGGTATAAACCACAAGAATTACTTGAAACAAGGTGGAGCTCTTAGTCAAAAAAACCCAACTCATCCCACAGCCAAATACCTCTCAAAATACACTTTTGCAAAGCAATAACATAATATAAAGCATGAAATGCTCACTGGAAAACTATGACCTTTTGATGTCAGTTTATTTTGATCAAGCTTTTCAGCTTCTGCACAAGTATATCTAAAATGAGAGGTTGTTTACTTTTATTTGACATACTGTATTTTTCATTTTAAGTTTGCTTTGTAGCACAATGTTGTAAATGCAATGAATGACTCAGTCAACCTATACCTGCTAAAAGCTTTTTAGCATATTTAATCACTGTCTCTTTGGAGGTAGCTTAATTTATGTGCTAAAATGCTTGTGTTGTGATATAAATTATGCTAAGAGGAAAAGTACAGTAGTTGTAATCAGGCTAAAAGTTGGTCTGTGTAGTGAGTGCTCTGCAGAAAGTAGCAAACTATTTGCTAGTTGAATATTTATGTGATCACATCAAAATGATTCTTTCCCTTCTTGCTGAGAGCAGCCAGCAGTACATTTGACTTCATTACTTAGGAGGTGATTTTCCACGTGCCCAACAGAGATGATAAAAACTGAAGTTTACCTGCATTTTCACCACCTCTTCCTTCCTGTGTATTTTGTTTCATAGTTAAGAGGAAGGCAGTAGTGGGTGAAGTCTGCAGAGGTGCTTCTGGCTCCATCTCTCTTCTGGCAAAAGGGAGTTATGATCACTCTTTTTCTTCCCCATGTTTTAAGCTGCTGCAGCAAAGTGAGAGCACAGTAACTATATGAGTAAAATCCTCTGAGCATGGGGTTCCCGTGCCTTGTGTCCTTGTTACATCCTATAGAATGTGCCAGGCAATCAGAGTTTAAGATATCTCTTTTGTCTTTATCTACTTATTCCTTAATTGGTCCAGCCTGCCAACTGGATGCTCAGCCACACTGGCAGGTTTCATGACAAGCATGATTATCCACCAAGGACTAGGTAGAAATTGCCCAATAATTTCACAGAATTTGCTGATTAGCCACCTGCTTAATGTGGTTTTCCTCATGATTGAAATTACTACGGTGCTGGTGGTAGTATGAAAACTTCAGTGGAATAGTGAAGATCACTGCCAGAACTGCTTGGATTTGATCTGCTGAGCTGTAGATAACAGCACTGAACTAAAAAATATTTGCTTGATGAATAGCACATATATGTTTCATTGCCATGTGATGTTTTCCACTTGTTTATCTTCAGCTGAAATATGTCAGCAAAATTTGAAGTGAAGAGAAAGAAATATTCGAGTTCAGCCTCAGTTTTAAAGCTGCTGGAGGTGCTTCTGGGTTTGAATGAGTAATCCTTCTTGGCTGGCAAGAATTTAGGTATTTATGGAGGAAAAAACCATCCATGGTCAAACATACTGTTACAGTAAGCAGTGCTCCAACCTCATTTTCTTCTAGCTTATCTCAAGAAAATGCTTGAGCATAATCATCCAAAAATGTTTGTACACAGTATACTTAGAAAAACAAAAGTTTGCTCTGTCTACAGTGAGTAAGGAAACAGAAAAAGATTCTTTTTTATTATATGCAAGAAGATTAAGTGAAATGCTTGGTTATGGTAGTCAGTATAGCAATTGATGTCGTTTTAAAAAATGTTATGGTGACTTGAGAAGCAGCTCAGTGATACCTCTTACATGTTCATATCAGGGAATGCAAGTGTGATGAAAATTTGCTACAAGTGGCAGGCTGTAATGGATGCAAGGAACATCCCATCCCATATCTATAGGGTAAAGTGCAGGACAGAAGTGCTTGTTCCTTCCTTCTCTAATGGGAATCTGCTGAGGGGCTGCACTGGTGTCTGGTGGTTTTGGGTGGGGTGAGTATTTTGTTCATTTTTGAAACTCCCAGAGCTTTTCTATAGGTTTGTCAGAGCAGTTGGTGACTTTGGAAGTCTGTGTGTGACCTCCCTGCACCTTAGTGAGACACAGGGTGCTGTTTGTTCCTAATACCTCCTCTCTGCATTCAGGCCCCAGTGCTGTTATCTCTGAAATCAAAGCTAAAAATTGCATTTACTTCCAAGGAAAAAGAGCATGGTTTTGCTTTGTTTGGTTTTTAGCAATACACAATGTCTGAAGCTAAATGCATATGAAGTGTCTTTACATAGGCAAATGAGATTCAAATATAGATTGTTCTACGAACAGGGCAGCTTTGATTGTGAGATGAAATACAGGTAATCTCTTTTGGCTTCCCCTGAAAACTAAAATGATTGTTCCCTACTTGAAAGGCATCAGCTGAAGAGCAACTGGAACAAAAGAATTGCTATTCCTGTCTAAAATAGAGAATTCTTGTCAAGCGTTTGTGATCATAATGAGAATCTGTTTTATAGAATGGCACAGCTGTCTAGATGATACACTTGGATCTCCTGCTGTGTTTTTTCTAAGGAATTATTTCCCTTTTTCATTATCACTTTTTTACAGACAATACTTGTTTTGTTTTTGCTTTTAGTCTGTATTGCAGATGTTAATGGTTTAATTCTGGCCTGCCTTAATCTGGCTTTCCACAATATTGAGTAGATGTGGCCTCAGTTTAGAGCTGAGCCCAAAACTCATTGTTTCCTTGGGTAGGAACGTGTGTGTTGGGATCTGGGATAGAGCCTATTGAAAAATCTGAATGCAGAACCAGCCACGCAAGCAGCTGCAAAGTTCACTGACCCTGATCTGAGAGGAGGCTTCTCAGAGGCTTCTGCTGTCACTGAACTTGTCTGAATTGGTTCCAAGTCAGAAGCCTTCCTGTCTGAGTGCTGTGCCATACTGTGTGATGGAGGGGCTGCTGCTGAACCAGGTTCTGTAACTGCAAAACAAAGCAGAAACATATCCAGTCCACAATTGTAGTTTGTTTCCTCATCAAAACTTATTTTTGATGTTTTAAGTGAACATCTTGTTGCTGGGAATTTGGCTTAAATGACACAGTGGATGAAATTGGGCTCCTTGGGGGAAACTGTTGTTCTACATGTCAATGGTAAAAGTATTTTCAGAGAACTTTTATGCCAGCACTGAAACTTTAATAGTTTATTCAGTTCTGGAAACAGGAGGAGATTGACACATGCAGTCATGTTCTTTGGTGCAATATTTCACAGGAAAGCAAGAGTTTCTGTTATCTTTTATAGGAGAAGTAGTTTAAATGTTGAAGAACTACAACAGTGTCTGTGAAACCTGCCTTTAACTTTATCCAGTTTCATGAAAGGAAGCATTGCCACCTGTCTCCACTCTGTGCAGTTTGGTTGAAAAGAAAATATTCTGTTAGTCCTCCATAATAGCCCAAAACAGTTTCTGGAAATCTGCCTTTCTTCCCTGTTCAGAGAGAGGAGGATTTGCTGCCACTGACTTTGCTCCTGTTGTGGCTAAACCCAGTTCTCAAAGGCTTTGTGAGTTGCCTCCAGGATCTTGATCTGCTGTGAGTCCCAGTGTTGCAGACAAGGCTGTTTCCCTTCCCTTTTTCCTCTATCCCAGAGTTTGGTCCCCAAGTTTTCCCTTGTGCTTTTTTCTCTAAGGGTAACATTTAACAATTGGCATATTCTTAGTGGGAGCCAAGGACTTTGATAGCCTGTATTGTAGGCAGAAGTTCAGCCAAATCTTGCCTCTTCTGCTGATAAATTTTGAGAGGATTTTGACTAGTGGAGAATAACTGATCCTCTCAAAAGCCATAAATGCAAGCTATTGTGGATTTTTCTTTACTTGAAGACTTATGAGCAGCATAAGATGTTTTTGTATCTGAAATCTTGCCTGGTGTTCACTTGTGAACTCGGGTTAGACACTCACTACATTTCTCTGCCAGTTTCATCTTCCCTCATTACTGCCAACTTTTTCTTGATGATAAAAAGTCCTTTAAAACCTGGCAACAAACCTTCTGTGTTCCTGTGTCTGAGCTTTAATCAAACTCAAAGGTAAGCTTTCTTAATTATTTTTAAATGGTGGCCCTGGCATCAGTCTTTAAAAATCAATTGTTAGTGTGTGTTTTATCTCAAAACTGGTTTTTTCCTTCACATTGACCTCTCCTAAGGCAAACTCTTCTCATAACATCCCATTATGGGGGATAATAGAGCAAATACAGGAATCATGACAGACTATACCAAAACCTGTCAGTCATCCTAGTCAGGCTATAGTGGGGTTTTTTTGTAGAATAGAACTGTGTCTGGAACCTTCAAGGTAATGACTTGCTATTTTCTCCTTAAGTGCACCTGAGCTTGAGACTTAGTTTCTCTAGTGTAATTTCATGTCATGTGTCAGCATAACACCATGAAATTTCCATAATGCAACATGAATTAAAAATGTCTAGAACAAAAGAAAACAGCATGTAAAATTCAACCCTGTATGTCTACACTGGCAGTTCTTCAGGTGCAGAGACATCTGCATGTCTGGGAAGATTTCTATGTGTATTTTAGTGTAATCATTCTGGTTTTATTTCTGAGAGGGTAAATTGAAGGTTTTTTGAATCATTTTTGGAAAATGCAAAGGTGAAAAATAGATTTCCTCCAGGAATTTCATGAGTGCAAATTGAACCATGCTATAAAAACAAGGATGGAATTCACATCCTTTGTTAAAGCAACATAATAAGGGGAAATTTATTATAAATTCTTGGTAAGTGGTTTAATTTCCTCCCCTATCAGCATAACTTTTCTGTAGAGGATGACAGTGTTTAACTGGACTTGAAAAGCAAAAGGAACCATGTCCTTTTACTGCTTTACAAGCTCAAATTACCCCGATGTCACTTGAAATGTTCATGCCTCTCCATAAAATTTTGATGGATATCTTTGGATCTTCAGTTTAGCGACTTCCCATTAGGTTATTAGTCTTCAGGTTTTGACAGGAGTGTGAATATGTTTTACAGTTCTCATTTGTGCTGAGATCTCTAGGGTCCTGTGGAATGTCCACAGAAATCAATAAGAAACTTTTGTTAATGCTTCCTGTTGCAATTGGATCCCTGCACTTGAGGCTACACAGATTTCTAGGCCTTGTGATTGCTTGGTTTTAGGATTTTATAACATAAAGGGTTGTCATGTGAGATAAAAACAAGGTCCCCTTATCTCTGTACTCTCTCTAGTGGTAGTCAGGACCAGGTTCTTTGAAGAAAATGTGAGAAACTTTGATGGAGCAATAAAAAACCAACTTGTCCCAGAGGATTTAGCTCCCTCCTTATGTCTGTGAGAAGCTGAATAAGGACTTGAAGCAGGAGACCTTACACTCCTCAAAGTTTTAAGTGTTATTATTACTAAAAATAACTTTTTCTCATCTAACTGGGGATAGTTTGCTCTCCACTCTTCCCCTGCTGTTAATGAAATGCTCTTCATCTGTCAATAGCAGAATGTGAGTTTTTCTTAGTGTCCTACATAAATAAATAGATTTAACAAAATCTATTTATTTTATAAAATGTCCTGAATTGTGCAGCATCATTTGCATCTAACTTGTTTTGTTATGCATACTTTCCTTCCTTTTTTTCTGGGGCACATACTTTTTCATAAGTACATATTTTATATCTTTTTAGCTTATATTTACAGAGCTTTGCAAATCACAGCATGTTTCATACAATCTGTCTCTGTTTCTGCTGAAGAACCATTACTGATTTGATAAGCCAGCACTTCTAAGGTGGGTGATAAAGTCAGGCTCTTAAATCTATATATAAACAGGGTTTTATATGCTTTTTATAGATTGTCTAGTTTCCAAGACACTTGCACTATCCTGTTGGTTTAGTGGAAGCTCTGGATAGATGTAAGCTGAAGGACTTCTGGTTTTCCTGTATCTTATGGGGCTTAATGTAGAACATCAGAACAAAAATGCCTGCCCTTGATTTACAGATGTCTGTGCTTGAGAAAACAACACTGTGCTTTCTCACAACCAGCTGTGAGAGAAAACCTGCAGCTCGGTCTGTGTGCTGGTGCAATAGCTCTTGTTCATGGACATCAATTGATGAATTAGTGTTCTGCAAGGAGAAGAAGGAATTTAATTATATGCTGCTTTGTATTTCTGGTAACTGATCCTTAAGAGTGATTTGAATCCCCCGTGTGCTTAATGGCTCAGTTCACTGATAAACCTAATGAAAGCTGACTCAGGTGTGATTCACCATTGCCATTCTTATGCAGGAGAGGATGCTGATGGGAGCCCAGTGGTGGGACTGAGAGCAGTAAACACTACAGAAGTCACTGGTCTGGCCACTGTGGTGGGTTTCAACAGGGGTCTCCCTGCTTTCTGTCTGCCAGGGTGCTGCTACTCTTTGCATAGAAAACCATCTGTGAGATGCTGTAGCAATGGGGATGTGATGATTGTGTCTTTTCCTCCCTCCTGTGCTGCCATCCAGCAAGGGGCAGCCTGGACAGGAGCCAGTTTCTGCATTACTGCAGGCTGTTCTATGTTCTGGCTCTCTCCACCCTGGGCCAGCAATGTCACGGAATAGTTGGAGTTGGAAGGGATCTTTAAAGGTTGTCTAATGCATATCGAAAAGACATCTTTTTGGTTTCACAGAAATTAAAGTCTATGGCTTAAGACTTAAAAAATAAGTCTTTTTTTTAATCACATAAGAATTGACTGCACATAATGGAACTGAAGGTTGATCTGCCCCAATATCCTGTGGGTTTTTTTGATGGTCTCCAAAAGAAGTCTAAGCCTAGGGCAGTAGTGGACTGAGATTCCCTCAAGGATACCCTCCCTCTCCCTAGAGATTTATGGCAACTGGGACTGCTAATTAATGGGTAGCCTCTTATTTCTATTTTGTTGATGAGGAATTTGGTGTTGTGCCACCCACATATACATCAATATATTAGTACTGGTATTTCTTACTATTGAAGGAAGACTCTGATAAAACAAGGTGTGATTGCTTGTTTTACAAAAATTGATTTCTGCCTCAAAGAAACTTTGACTTGTTTCTCAGCTTGTTCAGGACACATGCACAGTTATTCTCTTTAATCTTGTTATATGCCATGCAATTAAAAAAGTGTGGGCTTTTCTGAAGGAGAAGAAAGTAGATCAGAAGAACCTGAGAGTGCTGTTACAAGACAGAATGATGCTTGGATCGTGTTTTGTCTTTTTATTTCCCTTTTTTCTTTTGCATTTGGACATTGAATTTACCAGCCTCTTGACTTTTACTTCTTAATCAGAACTAAAGATTTTTTTTTTGTTCAATTAAAATCATGTCTTGGAGCTACATGGCTTCAGAAAGGTCATGTTGTAGGGCCTTATGCAGAACAACCCTCAGTTGATTTTCCATTCATTAGTTCTGTGGAAGGACTTTTTTCCTTTAAGACAGGAAAGAAAACATTTTTGACAGCCTCACATCACTGACAACTTGTGTCCCACAGAGCCAGGAATGGGGCTGTGGAGTGGATGGGCAGTGCCTGGTGGTCACTGTCACTGACAGAGTAGTTCCTCTTCTCTTTTGATTCCAAACTTGTTTTGCCCATAGCACACAGCTCCTAGCATTTTCTGCATGTTATCTCTGTGGTATGTTCACTTTTGATTGTCTGTTCTGCCAGCAACTCTCTTGTGAGTCTTGATATCTCCATCATGAAGGTTTCTCCTTCAGTCCAAGCTCTTTCTGGTGTTCCATTTCTATTACAGAAGTATCACTTGACTGTAAACTAAAGGGTTTTTTCTTTTTGGTTGGGAGCTGTTCTTTAACCAGCTGTCTGTGGTATTTTAATTTAGAGCTCAGCCTCATTCAGTCCTAGAGATGAGATCTTTTTAGGAAATACTTATCCTTTATTTGCTTTGAATATGTCAAAATTATGATGTCTAATGTAGATCCATGGAAGCTCTTAGACTGAAGTGGGTGAACAAGGGTCAAATATTGGGCTTATTGCCTTGTCATAAGACGATTTTTTTAAAATATTTATTAGGTTTTCTACAGGGAACATGACTTTCATTTTCAAACTCTGTTAGTTAGGATTTTTTATTCATTATTACTTTAACTCACTCTAGAATTTTATAAAATGGCAAAATAATGTATTACTAATCAGTTATCAACTTTGACTCTCCCAGGGAATTAATGAGCAAAGGCCTCAGCAGAGCTATGAATCTGTTTATTTCTGCAAGGTGATGGGAAGAGCAGTCGATATCTTTGCTGTGCTTGTGCAGTTTTGATTAGCAGCTTTCACATGTGGATTACTTGGACTTGACAGTAATGGTTTCTGCTTTTTGCTGAGGTTCATTTGCTCCTACTTGTCTAATCCAAAGCAAATGGAAATTTTCAAATGAAAAATAATGTCAGAGATCAAATCCTCGAGAAAAATGTAATTCTACAAGAAAGAAAACCTGTTGTGACAAGAATTGTCAGTAAAACAATATGATGTTGTGGATAGAATTGTGTCAATATGTGAAACAACAATATTTGCTAAGTGTAGTAAACCAGCAACTGGTTCATATTCTTTGCTTGATCACAAACATATTTTATAATATTTTCCTTGTTTCATTGCAGTACATTTGGACTAGACTGCACATGTTGTTTATCACATTTATTTACCATTTCTGGCAGCTGAAGATATCAATGACATTTAACTGACATGAGCAAATCAACAAGAAATATATCTCCTTCCAAGCAAATTACATGTACACTGTATCTAGCATAAAATGAAATGCTCTGAAGTCTGAGTTGTTAATGCACTTTATTTGCATCAGGACTTTAATGTAGCTCCTGGTAAACTTACAGGTGTGAAATTATGGACCACTGTAGAACAGCAGGTTTGTTTTAATTTTCTGACTTGTTATGAAGGTCATTCAAAGCTGTACATCTAAGTCTGCAGCCATTCTGTGGCTTCATATCATATTGACAGAAAAAGTTTGCATGAAGAGTTAAAAGCAATTGAAAATATGACTAAATATTAGTGTAGTATCATCAAATTCATTATCTCAGCTTACTTCAGTCATGAAAACTCAGTTTAAACAAATAAATCCATGCATTATTTAAAGTACTGTCAATAGTGTTGAAAAGTCAGAATAACTAAGAAGCATTGACAAATAACTTAGTTTTGTTTTGCAAATTCTTCTCACTTCTCTGAAATAGACATAGGGAGATATTTAATGGTTAAAGTTTAGATAACACCTTAATTTTTCCTATAAATAGAGACACATGAAATCAGCAGCCTCAAACATTGTGTACACTGTAAAGGTGACACCACCCTGGTGTACCTGTTTGTGAGAAACTGATCTGGAGGAGTTTTGGTAGCTTTCTTAGACACTCTGATTAAAATGCTTGATTGTTTTTTTTCTTTTAAATTGCTGAATAAAAACTGTTCATCTCTCCAAGATTTGCTGGAGAAGAACAAAGTTTTCCAATGAAGAACCTGAATTGTTACAGTTTGTGGTCTCCTACCTTGTTAAGGGGAGCCAGCACTGATCTGCTGAGAGACCCAGCACCTTGGTTTTAACATATGAAATTGTATCTCCCAGACAGTTATTTCTTGTCCATTATTCTTCCAGGGCAATGCACAACACATGGCACAGAGCTGGGCTTAAAGTGGTCTGTCCTTCAGTAAAAAAAATATTAGAAAATAGGGGTAGATTCACTCTCTCCCCTCTTTTTTAGTTTGTCATTTGACAAGTAACTGAAAAGTATGAGATACCAAAAGCGTCTGAGAAGCAACAAGTGAGGAGAGGTCTGAGGATGGGCATTCAGCTGGAGACAGTGAGCCTGCTTGTCCTGAGGAGCTGATCACTTAAACCCCCTTCCTGTGGTCCCCCCAGTCCTGCTCGTGCTCTGCAAGAGGACTCAGTGCCAGCATCTAATCTCCAGTGAACACCTTGCAAGGGCTGCAGCCTGGAGAAAGGTGCTGGTTCTGTTTCAGTGACAAGCCCATGAATCCTGGGTTTAATGAGCTTCTCCCCTGCTGGGAGAACTGAGCTGGCAGGGGCTGGGAGCTTGGCAATGCTTGTTGGCTGCACAAAGCATGCCCTGTGATGAATGCACACAGCCTTTGGGAGGGGGAAGCAGGAGGAGAAGGGATGCTGCTTGGGGAAGCATGGTTGGGATAAAGGATCGTTTCCATGTGCCAGTGTCGTTTTGAAGGGGGTTTTATAAATTTCCCATTCAAGGGATGAATGGGGTAGGTTTGTACAGCTCACTTTCATCATTGGCTCTGCTGTGGAAGATGGCATGTGTCTCCACAGGGGACTGGTTTGATATCCAGTCTGTGACCAGTCAAATTTCTGAGGTCTGGGTTTGGACAAAGTTTGAGAAAATAGGAGTTTTCTGGTCACTTCCAAGCAAGTCTGGAAATGAGGGGAAGGAGGAATTCTGCAGCACAGTGGGGCTTTGCCATGTGTGGCACCACCCTGTGTGTCTACAAGCCCTGCCCCTCACCCTGCTGTTCTTGTTTTGCTGGCATGGAGTTAACTTTCTTCACAGTAGCTGGTATGGGGACTGTGTTTTGCTTTTGTGCTGAAATAGTGTTGGTAATAGAGATGTTTAGTTACCCATGAGCAGCATTTGCACAGGGCCAAGGCTTTTCCAGCTCCTCATCCCACCTCCCAGGGGGAGTGCACAGGGATCTGTCTCCTGTGAGTCTGTCTCTGCCTAAAGCAATGAGGACAAGGGCATGTCTTCCATATCTCACCTCTCATCACAGCCTTAGCCCCTAATCCTACGGGAACATATGGCTTTTTAAACAGTTTGGTCTCATTGGATTGACATTTTTTTATGGGAACTAGAACATTTCTGGCTCACTGTAGTCCCTACTACAAGCTCAGTTTGCTAACTTTGTGCAAAACAAGTAGGAAATGTGATATCAGCTGCAAATTACTTACCCTCGAATTTAATACAGTGTGTAGTGACATGAGTTCATCTCTTAATATGCTCTGCAGTGCTGAAAAAATGCTTCAGATGCCTGAATACAGCACTGCAGCAAATTCTGCTGACAAAAACATATTGCTGTTCTCATATTTAATCTAATACTTGCTCTGTGACAGAAAGTTGCTTTTCCAAGCTGTGGATCCTCCTGGACTGAAAGATACAAAAATAATAGTTTTACTGGTCTACAAGACCTGCCAATAAATCAATAATAATTGGATTTTTGTTCTAATACATTTGATCAATGAAGTGGAAAAATTCACCAAGTTTGTGTTTAGAATAAATCATTTTTTCAAAAGCCTGACCTTTCTGATGAGAAGATATTTTATCCTATCAGAACCTTCTTGTAAGTGCAGTCCAAGTGTTCTCAATCAATTGCAGTAGTTTTCTAGTTTAATAGACTGTTGTTGGGTCAATGTCACATTTGTAACCATTGCCTGAAGATGTTTCTTCCTCTTGTCATCAGAGGAAGAAATTAACTTCATAATATTTACATGGTTTAATCTCTTAATTTTTGTTGTTAAATTACTCCGGACATTTTACTCCAGAAAAATCTGGGAGCTTTATTTTGATTTCTGAGTATGGAGTTCAGGATTAGAGTTGATGAAGTGTTTGAAACTTGAGTGCCTTGAGGTTTTTGTTTGTTCCAGCAGTCTTTTAGCTTGAATAAATGGGCTAAGACTTTCTGGAGCATGACTGGTAGAGTAGCTCCATCTGCAATTTGTCTTGAAATACCACTGCCCTGGGATTTTGCTCTCCTGATTATGGGTTTGCTACACCACAGCTTCTCAGGGATGCTTTAGGAACTTGGAATGGCAGTGGGGAAATGTCTAACACTGCTTAGTACAGATCAGCTTAATACCAACAGATTTGTCCTTAGAAAGAGAAGTTTAATATCTATCTTTAATGCATATTTACATTACTTTTCCAAGTATTTTTTTTAAAGAAACCCTAGAATGTGTTTGAGTTCTTAGTGTTTTGTACTGTTAATCATTGGAAAAGCTATGGTTTATTATAAGTCTCTGTAATGTTGAATTGTATTCTGTGTTTTTGCTGATAGAGTCCAACAAAACCTCCCATTAAATACCCTGTAGGCATTTCTTGTGCCACAGATGAAATATTGTGGCTGTCACCGGGCACGTTAGCTCAGGTTAGTGTGGCAGAACATCCTCTAGCTTGGAGTGGGCTCATGTCCTGCTGATTCAGATGTGGCCCCAAATAATTTCAGTCTGTTGGATACCAAGAAATCTGATTGCAGATATTGTGGTGAGAAAATATGGGCGAACAGAAAAGCATGTAAATATGTGCAACATGTAGGCAGATGGTGTATGAGCTATTTCTACCCCAGGCAAGGCTAAGCCATATTTTGGAGCATTTCAGGGTACAGAAGAAAATCATGGCTATTCATTGCCACAAAAACAGGCACTATTTTAAATTTAAGCCATTTCTTCCCCTCTATTCACCAGCCATGCAGATGCCATTGTCAGGCTGAGATGCCACACTGGTATAGATGGACAAATCAATCCAAATGAAGAGGGACAAATATTCATGTAGCTGGAAGATGTGGAAGTTCCTGATGTCCTGGAAGGAGGAAGGGCAGTGTGATATAAAGTGGGGTATGATCAGTCCTTTCAGACAGAATCCATCTATGACAGAGGGATCATCTGCAGCGAGCTGACAGACTGCCACTGCCACCTCAGTAATTGGGTTCCTAAAAGTCTTCCAGCTGATACAAGGTGCCAAAGTGCTGTAAACTTTGAAAACCTAGTGTCCTGGTTAATTTATTTTTTCTGTTCTTTGTTTGAGGGTTGTGGGGTCAGAATACATTATTCTGACAGAAGGAGAGGGGGCAAAAAAGCAGTAAAATTAATATTCAACAGCTGTATTCACTTATCTAATAGGAGATGATAGATACTATGTGCCTGTGTGAAAGCTGATGTCAAGGACTCATGAATTTAAACTTAAGAAGGACGAGGCTTTGTTGAAGCACCTGTTTGGTTCAGCTTTTTCCTCAGTACAGCAACGAGTACTGGCAAGTCTCTTCTCTTTCACCTTAGCAGAAAATAGTTGAGAGAAGCTTCCAGTGTCAACCTCTCACTGGAAATATGAAGAATCCTGAAACACCACTGGGAAAACACAGAAAGGAAAAATGCTTTTTCTAGTTGTGAAAATCCTACTTTCAGCTAGAATTTTCCATCTCGGGGTGTGTTAAAGGTCAGGGTGGGCTGGTGGCTAATTAGGGTGGTGCTTGTCAGGGGGAATACCCTAAGCAGCTGCAGCTGGGCAGGAGGGAAGGTGCTGGTCAATCAGGAGAGGTTCCTCCAGCTTGGAGTGTCTGGAGTGTCTGTGGTGGCTCCAGGGGCCATAGGTTTGGCTGAACCCTGTGGAGCTGGAGATGCTGGACTCAGGTTTGGAGCTGTGTGGAGAAGGGGTAGGCACTAAAATCGAGTTGCTGAGGTGCTGTTGGTTATTTTTGTGGATGGGGGAAAAAAAAGACTGGCTGAGTGAGCTGGTGGGCTGAGATGAGTTACTGGATTGTTTACAGGCAGATTTAGGCACTAGCAGAGAATTTGTGTGCTCCATATCCTGATGTATAGTCCAGAAAGGTATTAAAAAACCTGATATATTAATATTAATTAAAAAGCAATTTGCATTAACTAAGTATATATGTAATACATATATAGTGAGCTGCCCTATTGCTCATTTAGCTGATTCCAATAAGTTACCCAAATGATTTCAAAGAGTCAGAAAGCAGGGGAGAGCTCAGACCTATATTTTTTGGTGCTACATTCTCCAAAATGAATAATGGTAATTACCTTGAAGTTGCTAACTCTGCTTTGCTGAAAGGCTGCGTTCTAGGGGGAGCTGTCACACTGTGTGTGTGTGTTAATTAATTAGAGCACAAACGGTTGTACTCTGCAGCTCTACCAAGAAATGTGATTTTATGGGGAACTCCAGATTTGATACCTCTAACAGTTGCTCTTACTTGTGCCTTAAAGTTGAAAATGAAGTGTGCAATGCTTCTTTCCTGAGCCCTAATGTGTAAGGCTTGCATTGTCCTCTTGCTCTAAGTGCAGTGCAGCTGTGATTTCAGTGCCCTGAGCATGAGCAGAGCATCCAGCACGGAGTAAGTGACTCTGGGTGGAGGAGCATATCCACAGCTGCTCCTTCACCCAGGGCTCTTGGATCATAGTTCAGGTTTTTGGAGCAATGGCTGAAATCTGCTGGGGCTGGGAGAAGTAGAAGTGAGAACCACCAGGATTTCTCTCTAAGAGCTAAAGTGGAAAAGAAGTTTGAGCCAAGGGATACAGCATGAACTCTTTGGGGGAAGGGGTGTGTTTTTAGACTTCACCTCAGCCAATACTTAAAAAAAAAGCTGCTTCTATACAAGAGAGATATGGAGCACAGAAACCCTGTTTTATTTTCTAGGCTGGCTTTGTCACCTCGTAAAGCTGCAATACATGTGTCTATAAGCAATTTGCATTTTTCTTGTGCAGAGCACTGTGTTAAAGACTGCAGCTTTTCCTCTGGGAAATTATGGATGCCTCCTGTGCCTTGCTGCAATTGTAGCAGCCAGCTTTGGACTGTGCTGCTGCTGTAATCCAGTCTTTGCCTGTTTTCTTATGCCTTTAGACACTTAGATCTGCATTAACACTTTGAAGTGAAATGTTTCTCTAAGTGGCAGCTTTATGGTCAGCAAAAGCATGGACTGGTTTGCAGGTGTATCAGTTCATTGCCAGAACTGGGCTATGGAACTTTTGAAAGCTAAGCATTGCACTTACTCAGTAGGTTTTCATTTCTAAGCAATTTGAATTTGTGAAACATAGGTATTTGTCTTATTTTGTTGGTTTTAAGGTAATGTATTTTAAATTGCTCACTGCTTTTTTTTAGTACCTCAAGTACCTTGTCTTGTGGTAGGCATCTGTCCACTTAGCTAAATACTTGCCTCTTTAAAATTCTAAATGAAAATATTGAGAATAGGAACATTTTGTAAACAGGCTTCTACCTGTCATTTAAAGGGGAAAACACATTAATATGCCTTAGCCATTTGCCATTGGTAACTGCAAGCTCATTGTATATCTGTCTGTACAGTGCCTTATGGGACTCCCACTTCAAGTCCAGAGCAGTGTAATTGCATCGTACTCCTTAGGTAATAGCATTAGCTGTGGCTCTTTTAATAAGTTTGAGATGTTAACTTTATTTCTAACTCCTTACTCTTCCTTAAAAAGCTTGTTCTATTGTACATGAAAAATGCTTGATTTCTTTTAATATAATTTTGTTTTCTAATTTTAATGCTTACAAACCCCAGAGAACTCATTGCTACCCCTTTTAAACTTTGCTCAGCTCTGTGATAGAGGATGGAGTGGGGCTTCATGCTCAAAGACAGTGTTAGCAATAAGATGGTGGAAAGCTGGGGATCACCTCCCCAATCTTTATTTAAAAACTCTTAAACTGGAAGGCAGCAGCTGTTCATTGTCCTCTCAGAGCATTCCCACTTGGTAGAGATCATAAACTCCTGTGTGTGCAGCTTTTGCCAAACCCTTAACCTTATCAGGTTGTTAAAACAACTCCAGCTTGTTGGTACCTTGTAGTTGCAGTTATTATTTTAAAATCTTTTGCTATAGCACATGAGAAGTAGTGTGAGTATGTTTCAATGAACTTAAAACTCGTGACATAGTAAGCTGAGGTCAAATTCATTCAAATTCTGCTCTTCAAAAGAAGGGCATTCAGTCCATGAGGTTTTTTTAAGGATATGTCTGTTCTCCCTGCACTTTCAGTTCTGAGTGTCACTGATCCCTGAATGGCTTTAGGATTGTGGGACCATGCAGGGTTCAGGGGAGGCTCAGTGCTTTGTGACCCAAAGGGTGGCCAGGTTTTGCTGTTTGGCATTGCAATCAGAAAGCAGAGCTTGGTAGTGGTTTTGTTAGGAGTATGGATGTGTCAGCTACTAATGCTCTAGAGTTTTATTTATTATTAATTTATAATGATTATGCAATTAATATGAATGAAAAAAAAAAGAAAGGCAGACTGAATACTAGGATTTGCAAGGAAAGAAGAAAAGAAAACAGAAAACCTTGTAGTCCTAGTGTACCTGCATCTTGAATTCTGTGTCTTGTAGTGGTCCCACCATTGTAAAAAGGATATCAAGAGCAACCTGTCAACAGAAGGTTTCCTCTAAAGAGGAGACTACACAACACGTGTCAGGCATGTTATAGGCTTGGGAAACAAAGAGGGAAGACATGTCATGGCTCAATTTTCCCAAGTGTTTTTCTACATGGATCCATGCTTTATTTTATCATTGCAGGGACTTCTCTTAGTCTGCTTAGTAGCTGTGGTTTTGCTTACCATTTAAGTGCAAGGATGTGCAAGTTTGATCCCATTTTAGGTCTTCCCAGTTGTCTTCCCACTGCATTTTACTCTGCTTCCATTCTCCATGCTCAGAATTCTCCTTAAAAATCTATTTCCTCTTTAGAATTTGTAATCCATTAGTTCAGTTCTGCTCTGCTGCATAAGCAAATCTCATTCAGGACATTGCCTAGAAAGAACTAACAGGCTATACAAGTGTTAAACTCAATGTCCCATTATGTAACTAATTAAGACTTCTTTTGCATTTGATTTATTACTTTTTACCAAATGTTAAACACTAATTTGAATAACTGCTTCACTGGAAATAATGTTACTCATCAGACATAGCATTTGTTTCTTTATATCAAGTTTTTAATTTAATGTGATATGTGCTAATGTTCAGACAAATGCTTTTGTTTTATAAATTCCTCTTTTTAGATTGCTGTCCCGCATGTGAAAAGGATTTGTGTTCCTTTTTACTGCCAAACACATACTAAGAGCTCTATTACCTGTTTGATTGTTAGATTGATGTGTGGTATCCGATTGATATAACCCAAATATAGGCTTAAGAGCTTCTCCTATGATCAAAGAGAGAAATAAGGATATGCAAATATATGCAAGACTTGCAAATACAGAGGAAGTGAAGAACATTGGAAGAGCTGTGATAGCTCTGGTAGGCTACAGCATCTTTTAGAGCTGTCACTGCCAGGGAGCCAGCCCATCTTCATTCCTGAGATCTTGTTGGCAGCTGCCTTATGGTCTGAGATGGTGGTACCTTGTAATAACCTGAGCCTGTTTGAAAGAAGTTCTGTCTGTAAGAGTTCTGAGAAAAATCTGGGAACTCTCTTGGGCAGCTGATTTCTGAGCTTCAAAGAATTAGCCAGCACAGTGAAGTCAATGGGAGAGTTGTAGACCCTAAAAGTCTCTGTCTGGAGTTTGCAAAGGTACAATAAGCCATGTTTTGCTCCATATATGCAACAGTAGAGATTGTTGCTTCTATAAAAATGAAACCATGGTAGGAATGCAATGGAAAACTTGTCAGCAGCCCCTGCAGAATGGAGCTTCCTACCTCTGCCAAGTATGCAGAGTTCTCTGCTGTGGTGCTGCTTGCATCCCACTTCTCTGGGAATGGTTTTTGTCTCTGCTTATGAATGTCTCCCCTTATTTTTGCCTTTTGGGCCTACATTGTCTCATAATTTCAGTGTAGGTACAGCCATAAACCCCTCCTGGTAACCTGGTGTTGAGGAAGGCCCATTTCCAAAATTGTAATATAGAATCATAGAATCATTTAGGTTGGAAAAGACCTCCAAGATGATGCAGTCCAGCTCTGAACCCAGGACTGCCAAGCCCACCACTAAACTATGTGCCCAAGTACCACATCTACATGTGTTTTAAATCCCTTCAGGGATGGTGACTCCGTGACTTTTCTGGGCAGCCTGTTCAGTGCCTGACAACCCTTTTGGTGAATGTGTCTCTTACAGCAAACACTGTGATGGATAAAGCTGCAATTTGCAATTCATTGGCAGCAGTGATAAAAAAAGAAGAGGCAACAATAAATTGATGAAGCAGTAATAATCCTGGCTGCCTCCAAAATGAGAAGGAATCTGTTTTGGGTTTTGTTTTTTTTTTTAATTCCATTCTTGATGTTTTTGCATCTGGCAGTAAATTGTCACTGCTGATAATCACATGTCTTAGTGTATATCAGTTAAAGAAACCTGGACCTGAAAGAAGTGTGATTATCTGGAGTGCTGGAGTGACCTGACTGCAGAATGTGATGGCTCTCTCTATTCCTCCCTTTGCAGTCAGACTTCCTAGATTTGTGTGATGTCTTGAGCTATTACATGGACGTTAAAGCCTTTTTCCACAATTTCACAACCTTCCTGATAGGCTGCATGAAGGGCAAGCAGAACTAATTTTGCTATAGAAGGGCTGTAAAACATTTGGAGCTTTGCTGTCCTTCTACTCTTTATGCTTGAAAATACTTGCTTGGAGATTCTTTTGCAACGTTTGAAGTGAAGTTGCAGATTGGTTTCTGAACTCTGTATTCCTCACCATGAAGTATTCCTACACACAATTTCTTCTGTTAGAGGCACTGATGCTCCTGGTATCTCATTGTCTGTAATTTCTTGCAGCAAAAATGAGAAGGGAGAAGAAAATCCTGTTGCTTCCACAAATTGTCACCCCTGTGGGTGGGTAACTGAGGTGTCTGTTGGTTGGAAGTGCTTTTTGGTACAGATGAGGGCCCTGCCTCTGTGGAAAAGATGGTGGTCAAAATGCTTTCTTGATTTCATCAAATTATTCCTTTAAAATTTTTTTGATCTGGAAAGGGCAGTTACTCTTTTGGTGAAGGGAACCTAGAGAGGACTCTTGGATTGAATGAGACTTAGAGAGGAAGAGAAGAAAGGACTGTGGAAATGAGCTACAGCAAAAGAAAAATCTGTTCAAGATGTTTGTACTGGGAATGGGCCTGTCATATGCAAATATTTACATATTCACAAATCCAAACAAATACCTCTTGCCTGAGAAAGAGTATCTCTTAGTTTCTTCAATTACCAGAGAGGGGGAAAGCTGAGATGTGAGATAAGAGCTTTTAAATATAAGGCAGTTGTGCCTGAGAACACCTCATCTCAAGGACAAATAAGGAGTATTTTGTGCTGTTCATAAGGGCCCATCCTGATCATGTGCAAGGGCTGCAAGAGGAACTACCTTATTGATTAAAGTGCAATTTCACTGTAGAGAGTGCAAGCAAGAAGTGTCACTCTTGCAAGAACAAGGTAAACAACAGAAATGCAATCCTGTTAAGGAACTCTGTGGACATACAGGATAAACAGAGGCATTCAAGTGTTGGGACAAAGTGGAAAAGTGAATGAGGAAAAGAAAACAGCAGGGTTAGTAACAGTGACAAGATAGATCAGGCTGTGCTGCTCTTCTGGGCTTGCTGCTGCTCCTGCCCTTTTTCATTTGGGGCAAAGTGAAATTTCCTGGTACAGGTGAGTGTGTCCCCTGTCTGCTCTGGGGTCCACAGAGGGTGGTTCTGTTGCAGCCATTGGGTGAACCCCAGCAGACCCTCCCCTGGTCTGTGAACAGAGGGGAGAGCCCCCAGTGAGTCCTCTGAGCTCCACCATGGCTCAAATCTCTGCTGGGCTGGAGGTGCTCGTGTGACCCCTTTGCTGGGTTATCTTGCCCTGTAGCTCGGGCTGGAGGATGCCCTGCAGGGTCAGGCTGATGCTGTGTTAGCAGAGCCAGCCAAGAGGGGACAGGGGACAACTGTCCTGCAGTGAGACCCAGAGCCACAACAGGGGGAAGTGGTCAGGGGTGCTGGGGCTCAGGTTTGCCAGCAGCTTTGTTTCCTGGGAGCATTTTTTCTGCCCCTGGATTGTGAAAGTTGCTAAAAATTATCATGCCAAAGCTGTAGCCAAGACATACTTTCTGTCTAGGTGCCACCTTGTACCCCATGGCCTCTGATGTGCCTCCTCTTTAGGATCTATAAATCCTCAGCTCATAGAGTGATCATTACTCAAAATTGCTGTCAGCCAAAAAAAAAAAGCATAGTAGTGATTTCTTTGGAAGGTGAAACCTTTTCTTATTAAATAATAGCCCTCAGCTTTCAGATTAGTTTAATTAAATTCTGTATTCTAAGCCTAATTCAGCTAAGAGCTGTTTCCCAGATGTTATTTAGCTTGAAACTGAAGGGATATTCTGTTTTCTGATTTTCATGAGAGAAAATTCTATTCTCTATTTCCAAAAAGGAAGTTCCTGGACTAGGTCACCTAGTTATGAATTTCAAAGTTCACGCAGTTTCTTTGCCACTAGAATTGGCAGCCCCTATTTCAGTGCATTATATAAAGAGCACAGTTCCACAAGAAGTCTTGGTTATTAAATCAGAAAACCTTTTTTTCTTTTAGGAACCTCAATTTTCATTGACAAGATTGTACTTAGTGTGATAACTGACTTTAATTTACATGGATATTAAATTACTTCTGGACCCTGGAGCTAGAAAGAAGTATGTGTGTGGGGAGTTTCCACTACTGGTTACTACTTTTTGATTGCCATTTGGGCAGGGATGTGAAAGTATTTCCACTTGCAGAGTTGTGTTTCTCACCCATTGAGGAATGCTGGGGAAAAAAAAAAGAAAACCAGGATGTTTTCTTGATTCACTTCTCCAGAACTGGAAAAGAAATGTTAACATTAAAAAGCATTTAATGTTAATCTATTAGAGAAGGGATTGATTGACTACTCTTCCCACATGCGTGCTGGTAAATGAAAGCATCTCTGGGCAAACCTTAGATAGTTTTGAATAAAAAGTCTGCTCTGTCATTTTTTGGTAGGACGCTGGCAAATGGGTTTCAGTGGTTTGGACTTGATGGAGCTGGGATAGGTGCTTGATTGATGGCTTCCATTAGAGCAGTTTCAGTCCTGCAGTATTTTAGAAAATCCAGAGAAACAAGATTCAAACCTGATTGCTCAAGAAAATGCTTTAAAGCATTTTTTTAGAATTATTTTTATGTAAGGGCTCTGTCCATCTCTAAATTCTTCTTTGCAGAAGAATTCTTTTGCTTATGCAAGGTTCCCTTGACACCCTGGCAGATTTATTATGTCTAATGGGGTTGTGGGTCACTTGACACCGCTGTGGTCCAGGTCCTGATCCAGCCAAATACAATAAGAGCTCTGGACACAGCAGAACTAGGAGATGAAGGATGCACTTGTTCCTGGGAAAGCAAAGTGCTCCATTTACTTGGAAAAACCCCTACAGTTTCTGGAAGATTACTCTTCACAATTTTGTTCCTGAAAGAAATAAAGGCATCTTTAAGGCTTTATTGCGATTCAGCAATCTTTTGAAATATCAGAATTGCTCTCAGAAAAAAAGTTAGTGTTAATATTTGTCAGTGATATTTGTATGCTTTATCTCTGCACTTGGAATAGCTTTGAGCTGGGTATATTACTTGCTTTTTAATCTCACTATTATGTAAAATACTGCCTTGAAAAAATGGTCATGTTCTAGGACTTCTTCCTAGTCAATACTCTGCTTAGGCTGGCTTCGTGCTTGTCATGGGACATCAGCTTTGCAGAAACTTATGTTGGCATAGAAAGCACCTTCATACTGTTTAGGCTCTGCAGAGGGAGGCTGTTTAGGATATGATTTGTGGAATAAAGGAATGGTTTAATCTGATGTGCAGTTCATGAGAAACATTATAAGGGGTGGGGGGAGCACAAGAGGGGCTCTCCTGAAAATTTTGTCTTATTTGTTTTTCTAAAAAGAAAAGCTCTAAATGCAAAAAATCCATTTCCTTCTACTTATGTGTTTCCTTCCTTGGTAACTGTTTCCAAGCTGTATTGTTAATGATGAAAACCAGATAAAAACCTCACTGTAGCCTTTGAAATCAGTTGACAGTTTTTCCTCTCCCATTTTAGAGTCCGTCTGGGCGGATTCAATCAGTCTGGTTAATGCTTTTCCTGTAGGAACTCCAGTGGCAAGGGCTCTCCTGCTGGAGTCAGCACCCTGAGCACGCAGGGACTTGTTGAGCAGGGGGAAAGCTCTCACACAGACCAGACTCCAAGGAACTGCAGGCTGAGCCCATTAACTCCCCTGGGCCAGTGTCAGTAGCTCAGGCACAGCAGCACCACAGCATGGGGTTGCCCGAATTCCCCAGCAGTCCAATGGCAGAGAGTGCAGTGAGTTTTTAGGGGCTTTTGTTTTTTGCCTTGCCTGCTTCAGCTCTGTGTGTGTTTCCTCCTGGAAAACTGCAGCTGTCTGGAAGTTTGCAGAGCACTCCTTGGAGGCATCAAGTCAAACACCAGTTAGGGAAAAGCACGCTTGGGATGGAGGAACGATCCAATTGCTCTGAAATTACTGGTTTTCTTAATCTCATGGTACTGAGTCTGGAAGGAGAAATATTGGTGGGTAGCCATGCTTCTTCTTTGCTTTAATTGAAGAAGTCACTCAAAGATTATTTCTTTGGTTCTGGTGATTTTTGCATTTAAGAACATTGTTTATTATTCTTATTTCCCAAGTACATTGAAAGCATTTTGAATTTAGTGCAAAAATGTAACTTTTTGCTAACATGCAGACATGCACCTGGAAGTGAGGTTTTTGAGATTCTGGCAGGTAAGGTGAGAGCATGTTAAACAAAGAGAAACTGTGTTTGACTGTGCATGAGTGAATTTGCCTCAAAGTTATTGTACGTCTCCCTTCTTAAAACCAATTTCCCTTTTGTAAAAGCTGTTTAGATGTTAAAAAGAGCCATTACAATATTCTTAGTCTAGTGATCCATGTTTGCAGTCACTCAAAAATCATTCCAAAATAGACACTCATGAAACAGACTAGAGACCTTTTCAAAAGGGAGGCAGGAACATGTTTCTGTCCAAATTCAGGTAAAACTGGAACTTTCTCTTATGCAATGGCACTGATATTAAATGTCAGAGTTCTGTAGTAGCTCTGGCAGTACCATGGCACAGAAGAAGTCACGGTCTTATTCTTCAAAGATAAAAGCAATTTTAACTTCTGACCAAGGATTTCTAGTGGACAGAGGGAGCCTAAGCCTCTCACCTTGGAAAGTCTTCCATAAAAAGTATTTTTTTAGGAGAAATTAAGTTTTAAAAGATGTAAAGCTATAAAATTAAAATTAAAAAAAGCCGAATCTGATTAAAAGTGAATGAGGCAAGCAAGCCTCAGTCCCTGTGTGCCCAGGGTCTCCTGAGAACTAGGTTATTTTTATTGCACATCTAAGGGACGTTGCTGGTGTTTGAGCTGGTACCTGCTCTGCAGCCCAAGTGTCATATTATCAGACTGATACTGGGAACTGGGTTTTTTGATGTGATGTTCTGCTATCCCTGATCAAATCAACATGTGGAATTCTGTATTTGCTGACTGTCCAGCTTCCCTGAGCTGAAATGCTGCACAGAGAAATCAGGTTTAAGTGTTTGTCTCTAATTGCGTTTCTCCTCCATATAATTGTGAAGATTAATTGACAGTCTTCTGTCCCACTGGGGGCACTTCATCTGCTGCCTTTGGTCAACAGGGATGAGTGATGGGCTTTCTGAATCCCCTCACAACTGTTTTCTGTGCTAAGAGAGTATGTGATGTCTGTTTTCAATCTGTGAAAATCCACAGGTCTTTGAAGTGGAAGCAAACAAAGTGTTCTGGGACATCAGCGGTGACTTCAGGACACGGGGACGTGGGGGAAGCTTTGAACAGACTGGAGTTGTGCTGGAAACTCCCCAGTGCCCCAAACTGAGGCTTCAACTGACCCCAGCATTTTATTGTGCTATGTCATTAGTTTTCCTTGGTGTGGAAAAAATATAAAACTGAGGAGGCAAAGCAGGGAGAAATAAGTATGATACGAAATATATTAATACCTACTTACAGAAGCAGCTTTTCTTCCTTAGGATTAATTTTGCTGGGAATTAAATGTGAAACACTTGTGAAATAAGTCATTCAATTTGTCCATGCTGAATTTAGTTGGTGTAACTTGGGAAAACACATTTTATGTTTGCTAATGTAACTATAGCTATGAACAATGTGGCTAAAGAAGCCTCTGTGACATTACTGGTGGCTAATTTGGAAACCATTTCTAGATGTGAATGCCATATGCATCTCTGCTGGGGAGAGAAATAAAAGCCTGATTGTGCAAGACCCTCATTGTTTTGGCACATTTTTGAATGGATTGAAGAATAGGTTTAACTTGGAATGAATAATTTCCCAGCTGTGCTGGCTAACCCTAATGTGTTTGCAGTAGTCTTCCAAAGTGTTACTCATTGGGATTATTTACAGAGAGGTACCTCACTCATTCTTGCTTCCCAGGCAAAAGTAGCCACTTGCCTAGAAGTCAAACATAACTATTAAATATGGTTTTATCCCTTCTGAGCTAATGCAGAGTGTTAAAGAGAATCTGCCAATAAATGCATGGAGTATGCTGACCATTGCTGCAGATGGCCAAGGTTTTCTTGCTCTTTGAGCTTTGGAACTGGAGAACTTGATAAAGAGGAAAGGATCAAAGAGGGCAATAATGCTGCTGTAGTTTTTTTTCATTCCTGATCTGGAGGAAAGGGCATCCAAGGTGCTTTCCTTTCTGGCTTTGGAGCCACAGAGGAAAGGCAGTTTGAGCTCGTAATTGATTTTTCTAGAGCACAGAAGGCCAAATAGTGACTCATGGGCTAAATCCTGTTTGCAAAGCAGTCTTCTGACCCGAGAGAATGACAAATGACTGGTGGCTGTGTGACTTACCAGCTCCTCAGCACAGAGCAGTAGCACTGCTGCCAGTCCAGGATGGCTGAGAGTGCTTCTACTCCTGAGACAAACAGAGGCTAGGTTTGGATAAGCAACCTGCTTTTTGGGGTGATTGACAGCTACTGTGATATGGAATCAACCTGTCCTGGCATCACTGCGGGTTTTAGTGCAGGTCATAGGTCCTGGAAGGACCTTGCCAATCATTGCACTCACTTGTCCAGTAAAGAACAAAATGAAAACAAAAGCTCTATCAAAGTATTCGTGTTTAAAATGATTGCTCATAGAAAGTCAGGGGTGCATAGAAACAGAAGCAGCAAAACTGCTTTAATATGTTGAAAATAAACCCCAAACCAAAACGTTGATAACCTCAATGATGGACTGAGCAGGAAGATCGAAATAAAACAGGCTGCAGGCATTGCAGGAGTGCCCAAATCTAAGAAGCACAATGCTGAGGGCAGGAAGGGATGCAGCAGCAGGCCCAGTGCTGAAAGATGCTTGAAGTAAGTTGTCTACATGTGCCTGAATTTACAAGCTCAAGCTGTAAGTTGCAAAACTAAAATAAGCTCTGTTTGTTATGAATCATTATTGACTAAATGATTTATAGTGCAAGGAGCTTGTGCGAGTGACTGCAAATGCAGGTGATTTTATATTGCCTTTCTTGCTGATTGCAATAAGGTCACTTTGTCTCCCTGTGACATTGGTTTGGATTAATTACAAATTTTCCATACAGTATTCCATCCTTGAGGCACAGCATGCTCAAACTTTTGGAGGTGGAGTGATTGATACCAAAGAGGAGTGAAGTTAATGGCAGCTTTTTCACTTCCATCAACAGAATCACACCCTTCTGTGTTGTTCTCCTTGACTAGTGCATGCAGGTGGCCTGGGGTTTGGGAAAACAATTTTAGAATTGATGAGCACGTCAAATAGTTATGCTAAAGCAGGGAGAGTGTTGTTGCTGGGCATGTGACAGTGTCTTGCAGTACGTAACAGGAAATAAGAAGGTTTGGGGAGCTGGTGCACCAGGCTGGCTGTTCTTTCATACATCTCAGTAGCTCCTCTTTTCTTGAGGCCATCTCATCTCCCTACCACAGCAGTATTTCATGAGTAGTGGAACTTATATCCCTTTTTGATTTTTTTTTTTTTCCTCCTGCCTAACAAGGGAAAAGGAACAGGCCCTTATCTTTGTTCCTGCAACAATAAAAAAGAATGTCAAGATAATGGAAAAAAGAAAACAATGGACTATCGTAAAGGGCTTTTTTACAATGTTTCTGCCAAGTGTTGTAGAATCATAATATTTCATTATTTAATTTCCAAAATAAAACTGTTGCCTTTTCAGGTTGGGTTCACTGTTTGTTATGTGAAAAATATTTAGCATCAATGCACCAGAAAATTAATGTAAGCCATCCAAGGTAACAGAATTTCTAGAAAGGAAAACTATTACTAATTGTGGACTTTTCCCAACCTACAGAAGTTCTATTTTTGAATATATTCAGCATAATTGCTCATTATGTAAGTATGTTAAAATGTACAACACCCTTACTGTATCTTCTTTCATTGAATGTCATGCTGTGAATTACAAATCTGTTAATGTAGATGTGTAACTTGCACATTCCAAATGCAAGGATCTATTTTCTGTTCCAAGTCTGTTATGAGACCATCTGTGATTGCCAGTTTGTAAGAAGTGGATAGGAGCAATACGCACTTACACGCCGGTTCTACATAAACTCTGTACTCTTTCTAACTACTGTAGCATGCAGTTTGTCAGCTTTAGAACATCAGCAAACTTTTTGTCTTAAGTTATGAAAATTTATGCTGTGTTTATGTTCTGAAACTTTTTCATAACTGCTTTCTGACTAAGAAGTCATTAGGAGCCCAAATGATAAAAAGTCCTAATTAACTGGGTTTGTGGTACTGCTGTCCAGCAGTGATCCCTGTGCAAGAGATGTGGTCTGCCTGACAAATGGGGCTTTAGTCATCATCTGTACTAGGTCAGTACAGGGGAGAGGAGCTGTCATTGCAGCTGATCAGGTGTGATGTGGGCTTTTTGGCAGTGGAGCTGTCTCAGCAGGAAATGCTGTGCTGCTGGGTGGAGTCAGCCAGCAGAACCCCGGGTGTGAAGCAGAGGAGTCCTAAGGTGATGGAGAGCTCTCTGATTTGGTCCCTTTTCTGGGTCTGAAAGGGGTTTATTGGCTGCCCTGGGACTGCTGTTTGGTGTAACCTCCTTGTGCTGCAAGTGTTGTCAGGCAGTTACTGACATCAAACTGCTGAGCAGTCAGAACCTGCAGAGAAATGGTGGTTCTTCTCTTCCTTTGCTGGACAGAGTTCTTTCCAGAGCAGGGATTGTGGCATGGTTCTCTGTGCCCATCCATGCGTGCAAATGTGTTGCTTCTGTCAGCTGGTATTTGGTTTATATTTATGTTTTTTCCCCTTTCACCAGATTACAAAGTTGCAGTGATTCTATGATGATTTAGGCTTGTAAAGACTGAATGGGTAAATAACTCTGGTGTGAGGCACATATGTGCTTGGGGCAGAGGCAAAATGCAAAGCCCAGCTTTGTACGAGCATCCCTAGAAGGGGTGTGAGAAAGATCTGCTGAAAGACTTCCTGGGGTGATTATAGTTTAGGTCACCGAGGAGAATGGGAAGCAAATCCTTTCTCTGCTGTAAACTTATTCTGGAATATTTATTATATATTTAGTGTTTTATAGAGGGAAGAAGCAAAGCTTCCCTGAAATATTTTTTTGCTTAAATGAAAAAGAAACACAATAGAAAATGTAATGCCTCTGGGTGTTCTTGCTGAAATCAAGTGCTTTGGTTTTTAATCAGGATTTTTTTTTCATCTGTTCATTGTGTTCCTTGTAGCTTGAATTAGAATCTCTTTCTGGTTGAGCTTTCTGGTGCCCAGCCTTGCAGAGAAGGAGCAATGCCCAAGAGGTGGGCTCTCATTCAGAGCTACCAAGGTGTCCTGAGTGTGATACTTCTTGAGACACACACACACAGCCCACAAACTGAGTAGTCTTCTATAAAACAGTGATGAAAGTCACAAAGCCAAGCATATTCAGTGCAGCTACATGGAAATGTTTGAATTAATATACATTTTTGCAGAAAGATAAAGTCAGGTGGTTGCAGAACTCGTGCTTGACCTGACACCTGGTAGAAGTGCTGTTTCTCCCCAGCAGCAAGAGGTCTCTCGTTGCCCATCGTGATTCTAATTTTGCTGGGGGGAAAAAAAAGGGAAAATCTGCGTCAATGATGCCATAATCTAAACTATAATGAACTGCAGCTTTTTTAGAGGCTTTCTTAATCAGTGTGGGCTGCCATAGATAATAACAGTATCTTATGACTTTCTCTCTGTGCAGGCTAAGTGAGGTAAAGATGAGCTTAGGATGCGCTTTACTTGAGCTTTTCACCAAACTTCCTCTAAAGCTTTTTAAGGCTTAAAAACCTGACCCACCACCCCCCGTGTGTTCCAGACCATGGCCCACCTGCCCATCCAGCAGTAGCTCTTCTCATCTGTCAGAGTGGTATCTTTGCCTGCACCCCAAAAATCCACCAACATGTGAAGCATTGACAGGTTTCTGTTCCCTCTGATTTCTTTATTTATTTTTTTAAATAATCAAATTAACTCCTAAGCTGTGCATTACAGCTTGAAAGTGGGCCCATCCTCAGATGTGACTATAAATCATGTATTTATTTTAGCCTTGTTTCTTGAAGCAATTAAATTTTTTCAGAGACATTGTCAGTCTGTCTCTGTGTTCACCCTATAACTTTTTAACCCATTGTCAGATTCTTGTAAAACTTGACAGAGAGATAGATATTTAACTTAGAAAATCTGGAGGAATTCCATGAAAACAGATGGCTAATTAAGGGAAAGCAACCCAATTAGTGTCCGGAAGGGAAACATTTCATCATGTGCTTAGCTCTTGAGTTCTTCATGGAATGTACGTGAAATACAAATATCCCAACTATAACAAAGCTTTCATTAGTGCCAGCAATGTGTTACACATTATGGAGTGCAACCACAAGGCACAAATCTACTGGTACTGTTAGTCCTGCAACTCGTGCTTTTTTCCTTCCATTAACTGTTTTAAGAAAAAGAAACAAAGCTGGTTAGGAAGTTGATTTAAGATTTGTATTTCCAGACCAGCTGTTTCTTTTACACTATTATTTTTGTATTATTGTTTTAGAAATAAGCTTGTATAAAGGAGTGAGGGAATGAATCATGCTGGTGACTGATCACTGGTGGCATTCCACAGGGCTCCATTTTAGGGCTAGTGCTCTTCAGCATCTTCATAAATGACTTTAAATCATAATTAGTCATTATAATTCCTGTCCCTTTGTTACATCTTGCTCTATTTCGTTTTTTATCCCTCCCTCCTAGTGAAATAAATCAGCCTGTGTTTTTATTCCACCTTGCCCCAAACCAGCATTGTCCAGCACTTGTGCTTTCCCAGAGTGCTTCCACGAAATTTGTGCAGCCAGACTACAGCAATTTAAAGGGCTTTGAAGTCTCTGTAAAATGACAAGGTATCATTTCTGATACAGAAGCAAAGATACATTATGTCTGGCAACTACTACTTATCAGAAAAGGAAGAACACGTCTTACCTTGTTTTGTGGTTTCTGTACTCGTGTTTGATCCAGTGCTCATTATATTTCTGTGCCTGTCTCATACCAATCGAGCTGCTTTCATCTGGGTCCCAGATAAGGAGATGTCAAAGATAAATTAGTTCCTGTAATTAGGCTGCCTGACCTCGCTGGCAGAACCACAGCTAATGCATGAGGATTGTAAAAACGTGTCCCAGGCTAAGAAACAGGTTTCTTGATATAACCACAAATTGTTCACTTGACAGGGAGCAGAGCAGAGCTCATAGAGGATATTAAGGTGCACTTCTGGGGACAGTGTGATGCACAGCTCGCTGTTGTGCTGTTTTGACAAATGAACTGCTTGGGAAAGGGTAAGCTTTGAAGATGCTCTATGGAGCTGGGATCACAATTTTGCTGATCTGATTTATATTTCTTTGACAATAGGTATAAAATGACATCAGAAGCCAGAGTTTACTTCAGTTGTGGAATATGTAATGGTGATAAGACTGAGATGATGCTCTTGATTGATATCTTCAGAAAGCGTTGGTGTGTGTTCTGTTTGCCATACTTCAATGTTTAGGATGTGGGTATGCTGAGAGTGCATTTAAGGTGAAAGAGGACTGTGGAATGTGCAAGGTTTTTTTAGACACCTTGAGAAAATTGTCTCCAGAGGTCTCCACTCCAGCTTTCAGTCTCTGCTCCTCTAGGCTGATGCTTTCAGCTCTGTTTGTTGTGTGTGCATCCCAAAGCCCTAACCAAGCTGGACACTGCCAAACAGCTGCAAGACAGGAAAGATGGTGAATGTGGCTAGAGCAAGGCTTGGAGCCAGAGAGAACGGGGCAATACGGAGTGACCTGCCATTGCACCAGAGCTTAGAGTGGTTGATTAGGGTCTAATCTGAGGATAAGGCTTGTGGTGTGACCCTGCTCAGTCCCTCTGTGTCACCTTGTGCCTCTCAGAGTGTCTGAGCACTGGTGACAACTTGCTGTAAGCAAATGTGAGGACTTGTCACACAGACTGCTAATGGGAACAGCAGCTGGGCCAGAAAGTGTCTGGCTTGGCACTGGGAGCAAAGAGGATGACTGAGCTGAAAAATAAGGCTTTCCTTCCAAAGAGGTTCCAGGAGACTTTCCCATGCATTGATTTACTGGTGTGGTTCTTGCTGGGCAAAGACAGTCATGTTTGCTGTGCTGTGGAGAGATATGTCTTAATAGTGCCCTTTCCTTTGAGAAGGTAGGGTCCTAAAAGGTAACTTTTTGGTATCACCAGATCATATCTCCAGGAATTCACCTGACATAGTGTCTTCTTTCCAGCAAAACTGAAGACAGAGAGGCCTTGAAGCCTGGGAGATGATATTTTCCCCGGTTTGTCAACAGTTGCTGTTTAAAATCTTACTGTTCTGGTGATTCTTGAAGTGTCCTGTCTCTGATTCTTTTTAAGCTTCTTATCTCAGTGATACCTTGTGATAATGAGTGTCACACTATAATTGCACTGTGTAAAGCAGGATTTTTGTTTATCAAGTTAATAATTCACTTTGAATGACCCATTTCTCTTGAACCCTGGGACCTGAGGAACAGAAGACAGTCATCCAAAAATACTTTGAATTGGTTAAGGTGGTTGAGAAGTCAGCAAGGCAAATCTCCACAGGTGCATGCATTAGTCACCTTCTGAAGTCCTATTTAGGCAAATTTACTTTATTTGAAATGATGCAGATAATGCTTTAGCAAGCAATCGATTTTTTTCTAGTTGTTTGGACTAATGACAGTACAAGAGTGCCTGTAGGATAGAATATGAAAGCATCTTCCAGCATCTGGTACCTGTCCCCTGCTTCAATAGCATCAATTGATCTTGACTCTTTTGGCATCAGTAGAATTGCAGCTTCTGTGTAAAATCAGAGTGTGAAAAGTTGAAAAGCTTTGTTTCTGCTTTGGTTTCTTTTATTTTTTTTTCCCCCAGTTTTCTTTTACCAACCTGATTCCTGAGTGAGCCAGGGCCAGTTCTCTGCTGTTTTCATGTCCCTATGCCAAAGGCAAAAAGAAAAAAAAAGTGTGAAAGTGGAATTTGTTCTCTTTCAATTTATAATCCCTTAATTTAGAGTCTTTGCACAGTTTTGAAGAGAAAAGGCTTTAGTTCATGAAACTATTTTGTTTGAGGTTACTCTCTTTTTTTGGGATTTTATTAAGTAATTATGTTAGTCATGGATCTCCTGAACCTTCTGGTTCCCTCTCTTTTCCATCTTGGGTAACAATAGTGAAGAAACAAAAAATAAAGGTAAATTTATTACTCTCTTGATCTCTTTAGCTTGCAACAAACATATGGAGATTTTATGACAATTCTGTTTTTTTGTATGGTGATTTTTTTTCTTTTTTGTGTCAAATAGCTCTTAGCACCCTCAAGTTAGATGCCTTTGTAGGTTTGTTACTGGCTGTGAGGGGCTTTTTTTCCTCCTCTCTTGAGACATGGTAGCACAGAAAAATGAGTTCAACTTGATCCCATTATTTTTGTAGTTTGAAGTGAGCATGGAGTAACTGCACGCTGTTGTGATGCTGAGACTCCTCCTGTCAGAGGGGGCTATTTTAAAACACAAAACATAATGGTAACATGGATATCAAACAGAATTTCCCCCAAAGTTGGCATTGTTATGTGTTTTGCTCCTAACCTGCCTCCATAAAGTGTATTTTTTTGTGATATCAGCAAGATAAACCTCATCAGCCCTGACACTTCCTTGCTTGAGAAAGTTTGACAGGCCCTTTCCCCAAATTAGCAATTCTGTTACCTCAAACTACACATGTTGTTTCTAATATTTTTGTAAGTTGAGAGTACACGGGAACCAGAAGTGGATTTCTCCTCCTTGCTGTGCTGTGTGGCTGTCTGAAGGTACAGAGAGCTGACGAGTCACTGCTTGGGCACAAGAGTTCACATCATGTTAGAAATGCAGTTCTAATGTGTCACAGTCTCCTGTTGCTGGGGGACCCTAAAACCAGCTTTCCTGCAAAAACACCCCCAGACTCCTCTAGGGTTGGGATCTGTACAGAATAACTGAGGTAATGAATTTGCATTATGGGTGTGAACTCACTGGTCTAAAAAAGTGTTAATGTCTTTTATGACCACATATAAGATTTTTTCATAGTTATTGATGTGCCATAGTGAAAAAAACAGCATCTGCATTCTGTATGTGGCCTGGGCTTATTGTCATTGACTTAAGTAGTGCTTTACTTGGAGGAAGTTATTGCTCAGATATTCTAGATTGATGTGATTTTCTGCTTCCTTCCTTTGTTGCATGTCCCTTTGGTGATGGGCCATGGGGTGAGTGCCAACAGTTTTTGGCTCAAGGGTTATGGCCAATGATCTTACTACTGCTGTGAAGTTCCTGCACGTTTCTTCTGTTCTGCTTGTTTCTCAGTCACTCAGTTTGTAAGCTCTGGGGGGAGATAAAAGCTTCTTGCTTTGCATGAGTATCAAAGCAAGGCTTTGCTGTCACCTGTGACCTTAGCTGCCATTATTAAGTAGTAAAAAGTGCAGTCTCTATTGCAGGTGCTTTTCTTTACTTTTTTTGTTTCCCATAACATTTTCCAAAATGTATCAAGGGAAATCACGTGAGTGTCAGTGGGGTAGTAACTATTAAATACTGGGATCTATGATGGATTCTATTTAGTCCGTATTTTAAAAAGTATTTTTCTGAAATAGTCTGATTGCTGAGGGAGTTTGTTCAGGAGGTATTCTGCTCTTCATTTGTTCCAGAAACAGAGGCCAAGCACTGATAGTGGTGCCTTTTGGTCCTGTGCCCTGGGAGATGCTGTGCATGGCTGGATGGGAGGGCTTGGTTGGCAATGGTTGCTCATGTGCTGCCATAAGTATGATCTCAATTCAGTGCCACAGCAAATTCCACTGTGCTAATCCACCTGGCTATCCCGAACATCAGGCCTTTTTTGGGGGTCAGTGTGAGCTGGGGATGACTCAGCACGGTTCCAGAGCTATGTGAAACCCCTGGTATGTTGCACCCAAAGCACAGTTAAAGGACTAGTATTAAGGTTCCTAATTCAAGCACATAAAATTTGGTCAATGCCTCCCCCTTGTGCATGTGCATTAGGATACAGCTTGTATTGTGTGGTGTCCTGCTTAGGAATGAGTCACTTCATCTGGCGTTGAACTGGGGTCTTGCAGGAGTCTGTGGCTGCTGAGCTGCTGTGGCACAAACAGTGTTGGAGACTTGGATTTCTGGGTCCACCCAACCCACACTGCTTGTGGTACTTTAACTACACACTTTGTGTTTGTGCACATGTGTTATAATGCAGTGAAGTATCCTGAATAAACTGAAAAAATATGTTGAGATGTTTTTTCTGCACTCACCATAAAAGCTCCTTCTCATTGTCTGGTCTGTACAGATTTTCATTCCTTTTCTTTACTTGGCCCACCACTGTCACTGATTGGTGATGACCAGGGATTTGACTCAGATGTTGAATTCTCTATATCAATTCAAAAATCCCATTGGCAATGATAAACTGGCTGCATTCGTGTCCAGAAGATATGTTATCATGTGGACATGTGCATTGTCATTCTGACTTGCATAAAATAAGCTTATGAAACTTTAATGCAAGCCCATTGTTCAGAGGGAAATCCCTTTACTTGCATCAGGATGCTGAAATGACACAGCTATTATTTTATATAGTCACCTTCTTTCTCCTTTGCCTGATAGAATTGTTGAAATCATGGCTCTGTCCTTTATTCACTGATTCTACTAGTAAATCTTGTGTGACAGGAAAAACACCTAAATGTGTTATATTTGTGCAGGGAATGAGAGTATTGTTTTCTTTTGGTGTTTTGCAGCTAGAGAAATTTATTTCCTGTCACAGCTCTTTCTAAGGAAAAACATGTTTCCATTACTTCCTTATAATTTCTATTATTTGAACTGTTTTGCACTTCTAAATGCTTAAAGGACAGTTGGAGATCTTTGATTCTCAGGGCTGAAATTTCTACATGTTATGCGAATCTGAAACTTAGATAGAAAAATATGTTCTGAAATATAGATGTATTTTTGCAGCAAGGCTTTAAGTTAGAGACTATGCATTCAAGTGTTAAAGATACTTCATTTTAAAGACATATTTCATAAATCTCTGAAACGCTTTTCTTGTATCTGAAAGTGTCACCACAGTCAAAATGAATGCAATTTAAATTCCAGAGTACTTAATGTCATTACGTAAATAGAAACTTCCAAACATGATTGTGTTTATATTGATTCCATTTTTCTGAGGATTGCATTCACTACATTAAAACTTTACAGAAGAAATCAATCTTTTTTTGCACTTACAGAGAATCTTTTTTAAGGACTCTACAATGTGACATTAAGAAAAGGTGTAGTTTCTTGGCTGCTTTCTAAAAGCTGATTTTTTTCCTTGCTCTGATCTTTTCACAAAGATCGCTTGGGAAGGGCAAGAGTTAAATCAAGATACTGATTTTTTTAAAAATACAGGGCAGACTGAAATCCATCCCGTTGTGCTGTCCCTATCCCTTTTATGTATCAAACCCCTTCTTCCCTGCAGTGCACAAATCCAAAAAAACACACTACTGAGTCCATACTGGTACACATATGTGTTTTGCTCTTATTTTTAGTGATGTATCTCATAACTTAGACATGAATTTTAGCTTAATAACTGGCCCATTAGGGGGGAAAGGAGCATTTCATGTAGCTTTTCACTCCTCTAATGCATGGTGACACTGTGGAATTTGCATGGCAAACTGATCAGGGGTATTTTGCAACAGGTTTATCTATCCCTATCTCATCCCCTCCACTCCACTTTGATTTCTTCTGGGGGGCATTTAGTCTGTTCAGAGCTAAAGAAGTGAATAATTTCAGAAAAAAGGAGCCTCTTGTGAGAAACTGCATTTCTGAGCCATGTATCAGACAAGATGCTGCTGTCAGATCCTGTCCTTAGATAGTAGGAGCATCAGCACAAAACACAAGGCTTTGTACCCTTCGACCTGGGTGTTAAGAAGTCTTTATGCCAGAATGAAGCTTCTGCTGCAGTGAGTGGAGCTGATGTCTGCATTCCCATTTATTCAACAGTGGCCTTCTTGTGATGCTCACATCCTTGGGGAGGGCAGGTGAGAGTCACCAGCAGCTATTCTCCTCTCTTTAGCATTGGATTATCGATATCCTTGGGAAAAAAACCTTAACTGCCACATCAGTCATTTCAGATGGAGTTCAGTCCAGTTGCAGTAAGAAGCCTGATGACTTTGCTCTGACCTTTGGTCGTCTCAAATGTGTATGTGTTTCTATTAAAATAAAAGGATGCCCATATAGGCTTTTGGCTGCTTAACATATATTTCCTATTTCCATAGAACTAAGGGGCTCTACTCTATTTTTCAAATAAATTGAATTGTCTTTTTTTTTAATTTTTTTTGTCCTCTAGGCTGAAAGCTCATTAATAATAACCATCAGCACTGAGATTTCCTAACTCACCTTGACTGAGAACAAGAAACTCCACAGTTGTTAGGAGGTCTGTAAAAAATGATGTGAATTTACCAAAAAGTTCTTTTTCTATACTTTACAAAATTGGATTACTGTTCCCTTTGGATGAAATCTTTCAAATATATAAAATATTATCTCAATAGTTCATGATGTAATTTGGTATCAAAATAACAGAAATGAGTGAATGTCTTCCTGGGAATTACTCTTCTAGAACTCAGTAACTCACAGCTAGAAGATCAGACTTTACATTTTCTTTTTAATCATGGTCTACTAGCACCTTTAGCTTAGATGCTGCCAAATGTATCTTTCTGCATCTTGTTCAATGACTTTCTTAAACTATTATCCTAAATTGTCGGTGCTATCTGCATCTTGCTTTAGAAAGCCATTGTTTTCTGTGATTTTTTAACATGCTGTGTCTTCTGTCACTTGTTTTGCCACTTCCACTGTCCTGGTTTCCAGTGCTAAAATTACATATCTTCAGTTGATTGCCATTCATTTACCCACATCTAAACTTTAATAATATCCATTAGGTGCAAGAATGTACTTTGATAGGATGAAGCCTTGTTCTTCCACCCTGTCCCACAACAGGACCTGATACAACAGCTTCTGTCATTTTATGAAATACAATGGATGAGTTTGGTGAGATCTCCTTCCCTCAAGACACACGAAGATCTATTTTACTGAGTACCCAGACAGCTGCCTTTTCCATTTGTGGTCTCCACTGTGTATGTGCATCTTGTGTGATTTGTTGTAGGTAGCCCTGATGCCCTGAAGATTAGGGAAGAAACCACTTCCATGCCATGAGGTGTCAAAGCTTTCTGCTGTGCTTTAGCAGCCTGTCCTCTGCCTTCTGGCCTGGTCTGGCATTGCTGGCCACAGGGCTGACCTGCTTTACATTCACTAGGTCAGAGTAGCAGAGGTTCACTGTTTCAGATGAAACATGTTTTGGGAAATTCAGAGGCAACCACCTGCATCTTCAGTATTAAGGTGTGAGCCTCTGTGTAGTCATTATAAACATGAATGTTTAGCTTCCTTATGTGTGGGGATTTCATTTCCTGAGAAATATTCCAGTCCTGAGTGACTAAATGGGTCTGACTGCAGGACAATGCTGCCACACCACTCCCCAAAGCCTAACCGCTGGCAAAACCTCTTTGCTAACAGGAGCATCTCGCTGAATGGCAATTGTGTCTGCAGATATGAGGGACATTTTAACCAAGGGGGCTTGATGGGGCTTTTCTCTTTCCTTGGCTGTTTTCACTCACAGATACAGCAGCTCTTGGGTTCCCTGTCCATCCCCAGGGACTTGGACTGTCCTAGGGTGTGTTGAGGTTGTTCTCTGAGACCGGACTTCCACCAAGTGTGGGAGTGTGCAGCCCTCCAGCCCTTTGTTGGTACAGAATCTGCTCCTGCTGCAACTTTCCTGGTACTGAGCCCATGCTGCTGAGCTTGGCCTTATTGAATGCTCCAGCATCTTCAGCAGGTGACGAGAACAAGTTATCAATAATGCACATTAATGGTGCTGTTAGACCAGGCAGGTCTAGCTAGCATGTTCATTAAACAGCTCTGAGGTTTTCTAGGAGTCATTAAAATTTCTCCCTGATTAATAGTGAAAGTTGGAGCTTAAGGGGACTCCTCTAGAGATCAGAGTTGCTTTTTCTGAAGTACATGAAGGTCATCAGGCTTCTGAGGTCTGATCCAGAGTTTCATAGAATGGTAGTAATTGATTCCAGGGGACTCTTCAGCTCTTGTGTTTGGAAGGTTAGAGTGTTGCCTCTGTTATTCATACAAAAAAAAAGGTGTTTTAAGGATGTGAAAAACATAAGTATATCAGAATCTCAAAACCTAAATTCAACTAATTTGTGAAACTCTTGTAGAATAATCTTGAGTCCTTTTGTGAATTTAAATGTTTTTACAGTACTGTGTGCCTATTTTCTGTACTGTGTGACTTGAGATCAGAAGTGCTGATTTTTGTGTAACTGGGGCTCATTATACCCTTCTTTCTCCGGACTGTACTTGTCTGTCAGTGAGGAATCAGAATGAGGAAGCTGAGATGGTTGTGGTGCTTTCCCCTTCACCCATCCTATAACTCCTTTACTTCTGTTGATGTCAGCTATTTCACCAGCTGCAACAAAACATTTCTGATGGTAGTTTCCTTTTGCACACCTGCCATTACAGGCCTTTAGGACATGTATGGGGAGATGAAGAAAAGCACAGGTGGAGAACTAGTGTAAAAGAACCTTGTGAGCAGAGGTTCACAAGGTCTTGGAGGCTCATAACCAACCAGTCAGATTTTAGAAAGCATTTGCTGCTCTCCTACCAAAACAGCTAAACCAAACACGTTGATTAGACAGCAGTGTACTATTCCAGCATGGTTCCCAACCCAAAAGACAGCAGTGTACTATTCCAGCATGGTTCCCAACCCAAAAGACAGCAGTGTACTAGTCCAGCATGGTTCCCAACCCAAAGGGACAATTAGTGAATGCTGTGTACTGCACCCTAATCATTCTGGGAGGGTGTTTATATGCTGGTAACCGTGTCACATCTAAAGAATAATTCCTTCAGAAGTCTGCGAGTACCACCATCCTTGTTTGAGGCTATCTGGGTGATTGTGGTTAATTAACAAATCAAAAAAAAAAAAAAAAAGCTGGTAAGTCTGAGACAAAGTTGAGACCATTTCCTTTAAGAGGCCTTATGGCTTGCAAATCTTGCAAGTGTTTAGGGACAGTTAGAGTATTTTTCATTAGAACAGTACGTTTGCTTTTAATGAAATTACTTTCATTTATGTATGTGCATAAGTGAACGATCTGAAGGTCTTGTGGACTGCATGTACAGCAGAATGCTTACATCAGCATCTAGTCTCCATATAAAACTTGTGCTATAAAAAGTGCCAAACAAGATCTATAGTGTTTGCTTTGGGTGGGTTCCAGTTCCTGTTCTACCCTGAGAACAAGATTACAAGAAAGGGAGGGGATTGCATAGCAAATTAGCCCTTGAAATGCAGTGATTTGTAAGTCACTTTACTGCCAGGCAGTTGTAATAAAAACGCTTAGTCCTTTTAAACTATTTGTACCCAGGGATTTGAGGTGCAAGATGCATGTGATATGCATGAGATGCATGTGAGATGTAGTACATCTGACAAAACTTAAGTTCAATCTACTTGGCCTTTCCTGTAAAAGAGTTCTTCACAGAGCACTTTGTTTTAATAACAAAAATCCAAGTCCCGATGATGACTAAGTAAAACTCATCTGCTTTTTCTGTTATTTCATCATATTTTATCATGGCACAAAATAAGTGTTCACTGCTTATTTATTTTTGGCTATGGAAAGAGGTATTTAATGTCCTGGAGAAGTTTAAAAAAATCATATGAGACTGAAGTTATGAGTTTCTTAGAAGATTCTTTTGGATTTTATATACATACCTACTGGGTATGTTATTTCATTTAACTTATAAACCAGAGTAAATGTTGCAGCTGGATTAATATTCTTGCACTTCTGTTGAAACCAACAAACTACCAGTTGTGTTTTGGGACAGCAGTGAAAATTGTTTTGAGCAGCACAGAAACTTCTTGTTCTGTGTACAAATAATCCTGTACTACCTTGTGAAAAGTCTGTAGGCAGCAAAGGTCCACATCCAGGGAAAACAGAGAACAGAAGCTGCCTCAGGGGGCCTGTCAGTGCTCAAGGTTATACCCTGCATGGGAATCCAACCTCTAATTTTTCAGCCTACTTTTGTGCTGGCTTGCCTCTATAAAGTGCCATAAAAACCTCATGGTGACTGGTTTTGGTTTTTTTGTCCTGTGACCTGTGAGCCTTGGTTTTATCTTTTCCCAGACTTCCACATGTTGGATTTTGGGTGTATGTGGTTTTAAGTAATCTATGATTCTGGGATGCTCTGAATACAGATTGGTCACAGCCCAGGAGTATGCTCAGGTATCTCATGCCTGTGCTTAAAGCTAATCCATGGATCTCTGCTTGCATTAGAGGAAGACCAAGGCATATCCAGATATTTGGGAATGCAGCAGCATAGTCAGAACTTCCTTGCCTGTGCCAGAAGTGAAAGGATATGATTTTACCATGTGCTAGTCTCAGGGGAGAAGCATCCTAGTTTTCCTTCAGATGGGGAGTTTCCAAACTTGCCAGGAGTTGTAGGTCGTTTGAAAATCTCCATAAGTATCCCAGAAGGCTGCAGTTCTTTATCATCACATGAGACGTGATAGAGCCTGTGTGGCTGCTGCTGCCAGAGCTGTTCTGCCAGCAAGGGCACCCAGGAAAGCTGAATTTGGGAATCAGTTCTGCAGAGATGTCTCCTCTGGTCCATGGCATAGCACACTTCTGTCTTTGACATTGTCTTTTGACAATGGAAGCAGATTCTGACCTTATCTGTAAGTATTGCTACTGCTGAGTGATTGAGATTGATAATAAGAGTCTGACATCTTTTCACGGTTAATTAGTTCGAAATGAGAATAGCTCTTGTATTCACTGCCGACTATCAGAGACAATAATTACAATAGTATTTTGTATGAACAACCCATATCCTGTTCACTTGGGCTGGTGCTGCTACCCAGCTAAATGTTTCAGAAAAGATCATTCCCTTTTCATGATGATCAGTAAAAATAGATTAATGGGAGAGTTCTTTTCAAAGGGTAAAAGGAGGACAGGCTCCTCCGAGCAGCACTTGTCAGATAAGTGCATGTGCTGAGTGGAGAACAGTGCACACAGACTGGGGGTTGCTGCCTTTTAGTTTTGTGATACAAAGGGTTCCTTTCCTCAAGGCATACTGCAGTGCCTCAGCAATTCCTGGGGGAGTCTTGTGTGTAACATACAAAGCCCTTTTTCTCTTAAGAAGGTGAACATTAGACTAGGGCTACCAAATTTCAGGGTAGAAACAAACTTTATTAACTGTGCAAAACAATACCTGTCAGCCCCTTTACATGCGAGGGAAAAGGAAATATAGCACAAAACATAAAATAGGAGGATGCAGTTTTCTGTACAGTCATATGTACTTCCTATTACCTAATTACTGAGATATTAAAGCATGCCAATTGTGAACTTCTGTATATGCAGGGATGTACTTATGTAGGAAGATGTTCCTTGGAAAGTTGCAATTGGGATCTGCAGAGCAGTGTATTTTGACCACTTGCTAATAAGTATTCCAATATTGGCATAAAAATAATGTAGATTAACAAATAATAGTATATTTTCCCTTCCCGAGTTCTCATTTGGTTCCTGGGAGTGGTGGGTCTATTTATAATGCTCTTAAAGGACTCTAAAATGAGGTATTCTAAAAGAACATGTTTGGGTGCCAAGAGTTCCTGGTGATGGAAGTAACCTCTGATAGAAATGCCATTTTACACTGAAATAAGCCTCATTATGTAAACAGCACCACAGAGGGCTGGCAATTTTAGTTGTCTGTAAAACTGAAACAAAACTGTCAACATTTTTTATTATTGTCCAGCCTGCCAAAGGTGTGGGCACATGAGCTGGGATCATGGTGACACATTGTTTTGGTCCAATTGTGAATTACATCTGCTGTTTTTTCAACTTCCTTCCCAGCTGCAGACCAAGCTGGGATACAAGAAGTTTGATATATATATATATCTTTCAAATAGTTCTGTTCTCTTGACAATGATCCCGTGGTTGGACTTGACCAACATTTCAGTTTAAAAAAAAAGTCGTTTTGAGTACTCAAGATTTCCTCTAAACTTTCGGTTTTGGTCACTCACATTTAGATTTCCATTTCTAGAGCTAGGGAAATTCTAGTTTTATCCACCCTAGGTAGTGCTGTATTCACACAGCAAATACATTCCAACTGGATGTGATATCACTGTTGATTGTGCTGTCTTGGAGAGGAGCCTCAGTGTGCTCAACTTGGATTGGATTAAAAGGTTAGCATAAATTGCTCTTCTGCTTATTGGATCCAAAGTAATTCTATGGCAAACACTCTGGCCAGTTACACATCCTCTTTAAATGCAGCTGGATGTTTGTCTTGAACACCAGTCTGCTTTCCTGAGACCTGGCTAATTTCTGAAAATGAGATCCTCCAGCATTTCTTACTCCCTTTTACAAAGAAAAGGAGAGATGGCTGTTGGGATGGGGTTTTAAAAGCCTCTTACAGTATTGTCTACAGCTGTATCAACTAAAACTCATAATGCACAAATCACAGGAGCCTCAGGTGAATCTGTTCCTCTCCCTTGGCTGTTCTGCATCCTCTTGGCTAGCACCCTTCATAGTGAGCTGCCTCCATTTCCATAGTGATTTGTGTTCTGACTACCTGTAAGTAGTGAGGTCAAATTTTAAATTTTTTTTTTAGCTTTATCTTTTAGCTGGATCTATTATTGGTGCCTGACTGTAAATGCAAAACCACACAGATGCATCTCTGGAGGGCCAATTCAGAATTGAAGGGTGGCTGTAGGGCAATGTACATCTTCCTTTGTAGTTACTATTGGACATGGAAGGTTTTCAAAAGTATTCTTTTTAACACAATTTAGAAATCAATAGAAAGGAAAAGTTCATTTCTTAGCTAGTGTCTGAAGCAGTAAGAATTTGGGGAGAATGTGGTATAAAGGCACTGAGAGGCAGAGACATAAAATTACGCTGCATCTGCCTTGTAGTTCATTTTCAAGCATGAAGAGTGTCAATTCACTGTGTGTCCACTGTGACCAATACAGGGGAAGCCAATTGGTGTGTCTGTGTGGGACTGAGTGCTCTATGAGAAACCCCAGTGATGCAGAGGGAGTATAGAGCACCTACAGCACTGCCTTTGGGCTCAGCTCGACCCTTTATTTGTGCAAGTCTGGTGCTGGAAAGTCTCAAGAAGCATAACTGTTTTTAGATTGGGAAATTCATCTCATGGCTCCCCTCGATGCTGACCTACTGAGTAAATGTCACTGGCAGGAACAAGGTGACTGCCTTTACTGCAGGCAAATATGGAATGGCATCACACAGTAAGTACTTGGTGTGTTGATCACCCCAGAGAGGGGGTAGTGGCTCTGACACCTGCTGAGCTCCCACTGGCAAGTGGGTCCACACCTGACTGGGGGATGCTTACTTGTGTGGAGCTAAAACTTCCAAAATCAGAACTGCAGAGGGTTCACCTGTGGTTATTGTCAAACTGATGCTTGCAGGGAGGGTTGAAAATGGGATGTGACTTACTATGCATGACAAACAGCACTGCTTTGTAGAAACAATATGCTTTGCAGGAATTCAAGCCACCTCAGGGTCTTTGGGAGATTATGAGATTTGCAAGACTTTTAGTGCAAAATTATTCTAATTGCTTAGTGTTTCAAAAACTAATTATTAATCACTAGTAAGCAGTGTTTTCAAATGTACTGAAAAGCCTCTGGCTTACAGAAAGGTGTCAAGCCCTCCCTCCATTTCTTGTATGCCCACAGGTATGGGAGGATTCAGTGGTTCTGGGGCAGGTTGGCTGTGTTTCTGGTTGAGGGTGCTGCAGTTCCCTAAATCTCTGTTGCTTTGGCCTTCTCTGCCTCTCCTTGAAGCATTGCTCTCAGGTCTTCCAGTGCTATTCTCATTGGGTGGACTCTTTATAGCAACACTTTCCATCCTGTACTTTAGGCTGGAGACTTCTGGTGTTCCTTGCCCACATCTCTGGGAGGATGGCTGTGCTGCCCCTCTCTGGGGCCAAGGATGCAGTTAGGCAGGGAAAAGCCTGTCCTGAGGCACTACTCTTTATTCCAGACAATTAGGAGGAACATATCTCAGAACCAGTAAGCAGTGCATAGGTATATTTAGGTGCCAGAATGCTGTACTTATCTTCACTGAGAATGAACAATTTTAATGTCTTTGCTGCGGGTCTGCTTTGGGATTTTGATTCTCATTTTTCAATTCAGACATGAGAGAATCACCTTCCCAAGTCCTGTTGGAATTGCAACCTCCTGGAATCAATTTAAACTCAAAGCTTCCCCTTGTTAAGGGAAGAAGGGCATAAATTCCAGACTTGTTCCCTGCATTCTGTCAGTATGTAGGATTAATGTTACTTTTCAGTGACATTAATTACTAGAGAGTTAAGAACGCAGACAGCTGTGCACCAACCATGATAGAAAATGCATTTCAAAAGTGAATACAGTACTTCTTGACTCTTCCATAACTGAGAATATATTAGCCATGCTGGAAGTCCCTTGTCCTTTTTAGCCAGCAGGTATATTAATGAATGACAGGAATAAGTGTACTTATTGAAAATTCATCTAGGGGTTTTTTTATGGAATAATTCTGCAAAGTCTAGATGTCACCTCATCACAAATATGATTGTGTTGGAGCCCAGTTTTACACTGATTTGTAGTTTCCAGGTCGCTATGTCCTACAGTTGTAAAGAGTACTATATACTGGCGTCCCCACAGTACTCATGTAAGACTTATGCCTGGATCCCTTGCCAACAAAAGTACCCAGCAACCTTTCTTGGCAGGCGCAGATCTGTATTTCCTCCATCACTCCTCACAAAGGCAAAGTCAGTACTTATCCCCTTGGCAATAAAGAGGCTTAAGTAATGAGATGATAGAAAACATGGCAAGGACTTCACTCTGGAGGCATGTCCAAGCCAAGAGGGTTGATTGTGGACTTTAGTGCTTCAGAGCAGGTTTGTATAAAGTACCTGCTAAGCAATTTTTAAAGTATGTATAGAAAATTTTGTTGGAAAAATATTATTCTAAAAGTTATGGCAGCTCTGGATGGAGGTGACCCAGATGTTCAGCACAGGACTCCTGTTGCTTTCATTCCAGGCAGGTGTTCTGGCTTCCAGTTGCTGCTTGAAAAGGCTGTGTACCTTTTACAAGTCTTGTTTCCTGCAAACCCCATGCAGATGTCTTGGATACCATAAGAAGTCTCCTCCAGCACTGGACAAGTGTTGACATTTGAATTTTGCCCACGGTTTGATACAGGTGTGTGGAAAGGGTTGCTGGAGCTGATGGGCCTTTTGCCTTAGCTTTGGAGGCTGTTGGTGGCACAGATTAGCTGGTATCATTGTCATTTGCTGAAAGGACTTGGATTAGAATGTTGCTTGCTAATACACTTAAATCCTGAGTCTAGATCATACTGCCAGGGTCTGAAATCTGCTCCCAAGTTGCAAGATTCTGCCTCTATCACAACAAACCTCCCTTCTGCTCATCTCCACTACTTGTTTCGCTCCACTGTGTCTCTTGAACTTTGTCTCTGGTGCCTTTGTTGGTGACATGTTGTTAATTTTTGACGCCTCTGTCAGATTTTTAGCTGTGAAGCCTCTGCCCATTTTCTTGTGTTTTGGAAGCTCTGTGCAGTTTTATGCCTCCTTTGATTTCCTGAAAGGGCACTGGGGGGATTGCTTAGTGGTTCGTAGCCATGCCTTTCCTCTGGGAAGGAAAACCTGCAGTGCAGAGGTCTCTGGCATGCACTCTACCTCTGGTATCAGGTGGATTCCTGACAGCTGCTGTGGTGCTGCAGCATCACCAAACCAGGTGTCCCTGCTGTCCCTGCAGGGGTCCAAAGCCATGTTCAGCACCAAAAACCTCAGTGACAGCATGGTGGAGGTGTGAGCATGCCATTTGTTATAAGCCTGTTGCTGACGTATTGTAGAATCCCCAGCTTTGATGTTGGAGTTTGTTGTGCAGAATTACACTGGTCACAGTTTCTGTGTTGGCAGCTCTGCACTGACTGTAACCCAGACTGAGATGGAATTGGGCTTTCCTGGCAAAACTTGACTCAGCCTAGGAGGCCAAGCTCTTTGCATACTGCTGTCTTCGTTTCAGCTGTGATAGAGTTCTTAGTAGCTGGTACATATGAGAATGTATTCAATATGAGAATAACACTGATAACACACTGATGTTTTGGTTGTTAAGTAGTCCTTACCCTAACCTTCTTTCAATTGTTAAACTATTCTTATCTCAAGCCACAGGATTTTTCTTTTTTTCACCTGGTGCTCCTTCCCATCCCACTGAGGTAGGAAGCAAGGGAGTAGCTGTGTGGCACTTAGTTGCTGGCTGAGGTCACATCACAGTAACCGCTTGCTGTTCTGCTTCTCTGAAAAGGCAGTGATTGCTGTGAAACCACCAGCCATGCTGCTTGACTGAGCCCATCTGCAGCACTACCAGAGATAAGGTGTTATCCTTAAGTTACTCCAGAAGATGTTGGTAGAAGCCATCAATTTTTAGAAAAGCTAGGCAGGAGTCTACCTTAGAACAATAAATCAAGGTCCCAAGTGCCAAACTTCTCTAAGGGTGTGTATATCTTAGAACAGAATAAGTAGTCATTAAGTAGAAATATTTTTTTATATTAGCTAGGACAAAACTAGCACTTCCCTGTCCAAAAATCTTGAAGATCACCTGGCTGCAAGGGAAGCAGAGTCAGGGAGCTGTCTATGCCCACTGCCCAACAGCAAGTGGACAGCCTTGACAGTCACCTCATCATCCCAGCTCTGTGGTCCCCAGACAAGTTTACGGTTCCCACCATCCCTGGCTTCATCTTAGGAAGAATGTAGGGTTTGAAAATTTGGGCAGATCAGTGTTGATAATACACATTCCTCTGCAAAGGTCAAAATTTAAGTGAAACACAATTATGAATAAATCTGGACATTGACTGTGACATTAATAACTGAAGGGAAAATAGAGTGAGCTGGTTAGTTTGCTCATTAGGCTTTGTCAGATAATTTTCAGTAAGGAAGTTGAGAAAGAAGCTTTAAAAAGATGATTTCAAATTGTAGCAACTATCTAGAAAGTGAGAAGATCAAAGTTGTTATTTGAACTGCATTTACAGTGACTATATTTGTGATATGGAAAATCTGTCAGTCTTACACATGTGTCTGGAATCCTGTCTATAACAGTGATAACAATTTTCAAGCTGAAAAATTCCTGAAATTCATATATATCAGAAAGATTAGGTTTTTAGTTCTGACTGCTTCCTCACATCATTCTTTCTTGATCAGAAGTTATTTGTCTCTAAATTAGGTGCTGCTGCTCCTGTTACCTTCAAATGTGAAGCTTTATCAGATTGGATGTCTAAAGATTCTGTGCTGCACTGAAAATGTTCCTGTGCAAAACCCCCAGACAAAGTATGTCTGATTAGGAAAGTTATATATCCTTGTTATCTAATCCTTCAAACTAAATAGCTTCAGCTAAAACCTGTTCTTTAATACCAGACAACAGGATGGTCTGATCATAAATGGAATTAGAAAGTCACCTACTGCATCAGTGTAAATTCACCTACTATGCATCACGGTTTGAGTGCTCTGAAATATCACCCCAGAGAATGACTGAGCTGAAGTCACTGAGCCAAATTCATTCTGGGTACAGCATCACATTAGGCTACTCTCATTCCTAATGTAGCTGTGAATTTGGCCCAAACTGAAATTCCTATAAATCAGAAGGAACAGAAAGGACAGATGCTGTATCTTGAAAGATATATTCCTCTGGAAACTGTAGCTCCCTCTCCTGCCTTTTCATCCCAAGGAAGCAGATGGTTTCTCACTCACTCAGCTATGGTGAAAGCACAACGGGTAAAAATAAAAGCAGAGGGCTGGATTCCTTCCTTAGTTGATCTGCATGTGGTCCCACGAACCCTGGTGGGAATGCAGAAAATGGAAATAAGTGTGAAGCACAACCCAGAGACCTACAAGAGAATTTGTCTAACATTTACTCCTAGAAGAGTGAGGAAATATGCATGTGCTCAAAAAGAGAGACGAATGCACTCTGCTCTTATCTTCTCCCAGCTCTGGCAGACTGCTGGCCGTGAGGAACAGTCTTCAGGAAGCTGTGATTCTCTAAGTCCTGTTTTTACTCCTCCCCATGAGTAAGCAGGAAGCTCCCTAGGTCAGATTTCAATTAACAAGAGGTTTAATTAACTTTTTTTGGCGCTTTGATTGAATGCTTATATTCTGCTATCTGTGTACATTCAGTTTATAGAACAATAGGGAGGAAAGGTCTGTTTAGTCAAAAGCCAAGCCAGCAAAGGAGGTCCCTTCTTCCTCATGTCCTTAATTTCTCATAAGAAATATGAAGAGCATCCGGTAACTGATAGTTCAATGCCAAACAATGCTGAAGTGACCCACTTCATTTTTGTAGAAGTAGGAAATAAAGATCTAAGGAAACTTCCCTAAATGCTTTTTTGTGAGGAAATAAATTTCTTTTTAATTTTGGCTTTTTTTGTTATGCTTCAATAAGAGCAGAAGTAAACACAAGCATGTTATTATACACAATAATAACAACAATAATAATGATGCAATGATTCAAGTAAACTGCTGCTCAGTACGTTTTTGCTTTCCTGTTTTTCCCCAAAGCTAAACTGATGAATTTTTTTACATGAAAGTGGGGTACATTATTCATGTCTTCCTGTGTCACATCATGTATAATCGGATGTGACAACTGAAGGTAACACATCAATTAGGACAAGGCAGGAGCAGAGATATGTTGATGAAACAGGGAACATACATCCTATTTCTGACTGGCGTTTGGAGATGACAAGAAGGCTATTTTGAAACTTCAGAGCTGAACCTGGAGATCTTGTGCTCTTATTTAGATTGGCTTTCAGCCCTTCTGTTTGTAAGTGTACTAATTGACATCCCCTAATACTTAGACACTTGCCGATGTATGATTAAAGTCTTTTAATTATCCAATCTGTCATCAGTCCTCTTCTAAGTGCACTTGGTCACGTGCAGGTGAGAGGAGTGAGATGGGTCTGAAGGCTGATAAAGGGAGGTGATTTGAGGTTCAGTGCAGGCATGAAATGGGAGTTTGTGTGAGTCTTCATGCTTCTGGTGATCCACAAAGGATCCAATTTGTTCTGAGCAGCTGGTGACAGTTTGTGATATAGTGCCTTGGTTTTATCCTTTTATTAGTTGGTTGTAGTGAACAAAATGTTAAATCAATAGGTTATTGCTTCCAGCAGGTCAAAGTGTTTTTGTATGGCTTTTGTAAGTTATTAATATGTGGAGCCTTGCATTAAGAGTGAAGCATGAGCCATCCTTTGGAAAACAGGATATAAGCCTGGAGAGATTAGGGATCAAGCAAAACCCATCGATCTGCAGGAGTGAGGATTTTCTAGGAAAAGAAGCTAAATTCTATTTGAGATATAGAGGAATAGGCCAGGATAAGGACTGGGGAGGAAATGCTTGAATGATGTGGAAGCACAAGGACTCTGCATCTGCAGAGAGGGTTGAGTGCTCTCTGGGAACAGCATCCAACCTTCTCACTCCACCACTCCCTTGGGAACTGCTGTCACTTTCAGAGAAAGTGGGAAGTCCTTCAGTATGTGAAAGCAAAGACTCCTGCTCCAATCCACAAGCTGCCTTAAGCTCTCTTGGTGCTTGGAGTGTTTGCTGCTGAGACAGCTGTCACAGCTGGATGCAGCACACGGTCACTGACACAGCGACAGATGTGAGAATGTGTGAACAGAGCAAGAGTCTTTGCTCCCATGTCCTCATAAAGGATGTCCAGAAGGCTCTCAGTAAGTCAGCACCTGCACAAGGTCACATGTGACTACATTCTTTCAAACAGAAGTTTTGCTAGCCTTTTCCAAAGAGCTTCTGGGAGGGGAGTTTCCACAGGGTCCCTAAGGGGGCTTAGTTGTAATTAATCTGAGAGATCTTAATATCTGACCTGATCTTGCATTTTTCCCAAATATAGAAATTAGCCATTTGGAAGGGATTGGTATGCATGCTGGAGAACAGACCCAGAAATCAAACTCATCAAGACAAATTGCCCTGCTCTGGGACCAGGGAATGCAGTTTAGCAGGATGCCACACACTGCACCTGGCAGCAACCCTTGCCTGTGCCAATGTCAGCTGGGGGGCAGCAGGGACAGAAACGGGGTGGGATGAGCAGAGTGGGTGGCAGCTACATGGGAGCCTGGGTGCCTCACTGCTCTGAAAAATGCAAGTGCTGTGCTGGATGGATAAATGGAAAAGGAGCCTAGAAGATAACAGCTACACTCCAGCTGTGTGTATTGTGCTTCAGGAGAGTTGGGAGCAAACTGAAAACATCTGGAAGTAATGTGAACTCACGTCTGGGAATTATGATTGTCAGGGAAAGGTGAACACACTGGACTTGTTCAGCATCAAGACCTGGAACTGAGTGGTGTGACCATCGTGCTGCTCTGCAGAGGGTAATGCTTGCCTCTGTGTTCCTTGTAAAGAGGTCTTCCCTTGAGACAAGGAAGATAGAGTTTGGATGCTGGATGAAGTTGAGGGAGCAGTAGTAAAGCATCAGAATTTATTGTTCAGGAAATTTATGGCCTTCATTGGTGAAGGTCAAGTCAAACAAACACCTCTGGAAAGAGAGATGGTTCCTGGGGAAGCCAGCAGCCCTTGGCCCTCTGGGCAGTGCCTTCCAGCCAGAATGTTGTGTGCTCTCTCTATCAAGAAAGGCCTTTTTAGCACCTCCTCTTCCCAGTTGTCTTCTCTCCTAGTGCAGAGCCCGTGATTTTGAGTCTTCCTAATAAGTTCAGTTTTTTTATTTTTCTGGCTGTTTCCTCTGAACTCTTTTCCATTGGTTCTGTTTTTTTCTTTTGCTGAGCAGAGCAAATTGGAAGCTTTAAACACCTGTTTCCTCTGTACATCTTGGCATGCTTGTCTGGGTTTTTTTAAGCAGTAGTGTGACACCCCTTTGTGTTGATCCTGTGGTCTATAAATACTCAGTATAAAATACAAATTGAAAAAAGAGTAAACAGTGTGCAAAAAGAATTTTATTTGGTTTTTATGTGTGTGTGGTTGTGAGTTGAATTTTTTTTTTTAATGCAACAGATGGTTTCTATGCAGGATTATGTCTAGATAGCAAAGTAATTATACTGTATATGTCAACTTTCCTCCTGGATATATTTATAGAGATAATTCTGAAGCAGAATGCCTCCAGTCAGAATATTTAAAACAAACTAAGCATCTTAATTGAGAATGAAACAGTAGGATTTGTGGACTCGTGTGTGCATGCAAATACACGTACAGAGTATTTTGATAAGAGGTCATATCTCAGGGCTGTACTAGCTTTGATGGACTAGCCTCTTGTTTGGCAGTAGTCAGATAAACCAGAAATTAAATAAAACTGCAGTATATGAAATATTGAAGTACTGGTGTTGAAGGTCTTATTAGATTCATAGTCCATTTAAAAATCAGTAGAAAACTTCAGGCATTTGCTGATTAAATCAACTTTTGAGAGTGTCACTGCTTTTGCTTTTCTCCTTGGAGAATGATGGGGACAAGCAAAGACCAGGGGTATTTCTAACTCCTTTGGAGACCTAAATTTGTATTGTAATTCAGAGCTTAGTGGCTGAGGAGGGCAGGTCCAAAACTAATTTTTTCAGGGTTTTGGCTGGAGGAAGTCAGATACAGAAGAGCCATGAAAGACTTGCTCCCAGTCTTTCGAGAAACACATATTTGAGAGTACTGCAAGTGTATTAATGGGTAGACTTTAATACCAGGCTCAGTAATTTTTACTATGTGAAAACTGTTTGATTTTTTCCCCTTTTCTTTCTCTGCTGAGTTACAGAAGCTGTCTGTGTTGGTAGTTAAGACACAGGCAATTTTCTAAGACAGTTTTTCTGCGCTTCTGCAAGTCACTGGTTGGTATTTGTTTTCCTGTAAGATTTTCTTTGGGTGTCTTGCTCTGAAGAAGCAGTCTCTACCTCTCTACCTCTCAAATGCTTTCTGGCTATTTCCACGTTGTGGTGTTTTTTCTTTCTTTTTTTTTTTTCTTTTCCATCTTTTAAAATTGTGAACTTTTGATATATGTGCAGCGTTCCAAAAGAAGTTTCACTGCTGTGATGTAGGAGCTATAACTGAATGCGCTCATGGGCTTCCTTTAGAAATTGTCTTTCTTCCTTGAGAAAGAAACTTGAGGCTGGCACTGCTCTGCCAGCCTCTTCCCTGGTGTCCAGAGCCAGCCTGCAGCTGTCTGTCTTGGAGAGAGGCAATGTGTGGTGACGAGTAGGTCTGCCCGGTGGGCGGTGCTAATGATTTCAGTGCCGTCTCATATTTGCTCATGATTTGGAAAGAGAGATGGGAAAAAGAAAACTTTCAGCGCTGGCAACACAAGTATTTCTGGAAACTCGCTGGTAGTTGAGGTGTCCTCAAGATTCTGCTGCAGCTTTGGCACAGGTGTGTGCCTCTCTTAAGAAAGATAAAACCTTTTCAAAATACTTCAAATGGCTTGATTGTTGTTGCAAAAGAAAAGTGCTTTTTCCATAAACATCATTGTAATTTTCAATTAATTTCATGTGGTACTGCCTGAGTAATAAAGTTATTAAATATTGACTGGTTCCCTATTTTCCCACTGCTCTCAGTATATCTATGAAGGGTTTCCCAGAGGAGCTTTTGACAGGCTTTAAACAATCAACCATGACAGTGTGGAGGAAAAAGTATTGTTTAGCTTGCTAATCTCTTAGCTCTTGTGTTTTCGAGGCAATTTTACTGCTTTTATCAGTGTGTCCTAGTTCCTGTTTCCCTTTATAACCATTGTGCTAGCTGTGGATGTTGACAGGCTTTGGTACCTCATGGCTGGATTGTTTGACTTAAAAGCCCTGAGACATCTCATTCCCCAGACAATACTCCTGCAGAGAGGTCCCTGCCAGTTTCCCAGGGCCATCCATATGTATGTATGTTTTTGGTTTTTTTCCATTATTTTGGTTGGCTGATACTTTTCACGTTCCCCTTCTCCTCCTCTTAACACAAATCTGCCCACATTTCCTTGGGGGTTTGCCTGCCTTCTGTGGGAGGACTTGAATATTAGTTCTTCATCTTTTCTATGTCCCTCTCTTTTTTATTACTCTCCCCTACTCATTGATTTATGATGTATATGGAGGCCAAGATTCAGTAAAGGACACAAGTCACATAAAAAGAATGCAAGAAGTTAATCATGTTATTTTTACCTGTGTAATATCCTGACAAAAATTCAGATACTTCTCTGAGTGATTGCAAGTGGAGGTATCTGCCTGATCTTTGCAAAAGGTTGACACATTTTAGTGGAAATAATTATCTTCTGCACAGTTGTGGTGATAATTGTGCTATTACAATGAGTGCAATTTTTTTGACGTTATTATGCTTAGCAACAGACCTGTTTTCTTTATTTTTCTAGATTTGGCTGATTCACATTGATCTATTTTTCTTCCAGGGATTAACTTTGGGTGGAAAGAAAAATAAAACTCTAACTTCAGATGTTCTACAAATCATCCAGTCAACGTCTCTGTGTGTGGGAAAGCTGCAAGGTCAGAACAGCTAGAGTGTGAGGGTTTGTTCTCACCCTGGGAAAAACAACTTTCTGGGCATGATGTCTGCCCTGCCAGACTGGTGCTTGATGCAAAAAAGCAGCCATGGAAATATGGAAATGCAGCACTGCTTGTATGCAGTATGTGTTCTTGTATGGTTTTATTTTCAATGTCTTCACTTCTGCCTGGCTTTAATTGATATAAGGCAAAGGCAAACAAAGGGCACTTTTTCTATTCTTTGTTAGTTATGGCAAAATACAAGAACTTTCTCTGTAGTAAACTTGTGCAACAAGATGTGTTGTGCAGTTCTTTGCAGGCATTATTTTTTGCTATTAAAACGGGCTGTCATTTTTGCAATAACAAGCTTTTAGAAGAAGGAGCAAACCTAGGAAAAAAAGGAGTTCTAAAATATGAACTCTGAGGGTATGAGGTACGTCACTGTGTGAATGACTGAACAGTCATATGCTGTTCGTGGTCAGCTGATCTCTGTTCTGTCCATGCTTTTATTAAACGCCTTTTACTTTGTGCTTCATTTGACAGGAGATGTCAGTAGATTGGATTAGGTAATTGACTGGATGCAGTGTAAACCTCGGCAGCTCAAAGCAGGCACTATATAAGCCCTCAAAAGTCTATTCTACCATTTCCATCAGCATCTATAAAGTGTTCTGATAAGATCAAGATGCATAAGATATTAATGGTAAATTATGCAGACAGCTGGCCGATGGTGCTGCTGGAGCCTGGGGGACTGACAAAAGCTATTGTTAGGGCCAGCCAGAGGTGCTCTTTCCAAAACCCTCTCTTCTGTTGTTGCTTTTTGAACTTTGCATATTAAAAGTTTTTCTGTTCAGTCTCTCCCCAAAGGCTGGAATTTAATTTTTTTTTTTTTTTTCCCCGCAGGGTGATTTCAGTGACAGCACAAAACCAATTTAAAATAAAATCACAGAATATGCATTTGGAGTTGGAAAGGACCCACAAAGATCATCGAGTCCAACCCTTAGCCCTGCACAGGACCATTCCCAAGAGTCACACCGTGTGCCTGAGAGTATTGTCCAAACTCTTCCTGAACAGAAGCAGATGACAGCATTTCCAGAGAATCTTTTTCCTTGGGATTTATGCTTCTGTGGTATCAAACAAGCAGAGTTTTGAAATTCACTCAGCAGACAATAATTAGTTGGGGCACAATTTGATAGAATTATGAAGGAAAAAAACATGTTGCTTATCTGAAATCTGAGGGTTTTAGAAATAATTGAAAATCTTTATTAAAAACACTATCACAGCAGCTCTGAGTGGGTATTTAAAAAGAAATTGGCAGTGGAGGAAGAGTATAATAACATGAATGCATGAAGAAGCAAGGAAATGAGGTGCACAATGAATTTGTTTCAAGCTTTATTCTGTCCAGTGCAAGCTGAGTCCTGACTGCCCTGACATACCAAGTTGACTGACCAGCTATATCTCTTCCTTGGTGCAGTTCTTTGTTGCTACAGCCCAGGTCTGTAGCTTCTTTTTGGTGCTGTTTCTGGAGAGGAAAACTTTATTTTCTGGAAGCCACAATTACTGCCTCAATCCTTTATCCAGTACGCCACTTGACTGAACCAGTCTGAGGCAAATAAAACTCTTTCAATGTAATGTAGTAAAGAATGACTTTCTAAGGCAGAGTGAACAGAAGGTATATTTAAGAATGTGATGTGAAAAAGGAAGAGCGAAAACTTTGAATGAATCTTACTAATCTGATCTCTGTGCTAAACCTCACTCCCCTTGAAACCTAACGGGGTTTATGTTTTCTGCTTTGCTGCTGTGGTACATGAAGCAATGAAGTCCATTGCCCTGGGTCCTACAGCTTCAGTCTGGTGTTTCTTCTCCTTGAGGACCAGTGCTGCTGTTTGATGCAAATTCCTTCATGTCCTGCCTGACTCTGTAACCTTGCAGCACACAATTTCCTTTGTTTATTGCCCACTGGCACCTGGAAAACAATTATCTGTTTCTGTCCCCCCGAGTGCCTACAGCCCCCATGCTTTCCTGCCTCCCACGGCTGACTGCTTTTAAAGAGAGTGCTGTACCCATCAACAGGTGTTAGTGGCATCTGCTATCGACATGGCATCGCCCTCTCAGCCGAGCAGCATGCTGCCAAGGAGCTGGCACTCATTTCTTTATGCATACTCCCCATCTGCATGCAGATTCACTTACCATCTCTTGCCCTAGTGGAACTGGCACGTGTCTTGGTGTGGGCCCAAAGCCACCCAAGCATATGGGCTCGATCTGCTCCAAGTGTGCAGCAGAGATGGTGCATTTGTAATACAGGAGCAGGATTCCCACAAAGGAAAGGTAGTGCACTTTTCAGGCCTGGGACTCGCCCTTTCAATCCTTATGGGAGGAGTATACTCTGATACCTGTTTCTCTGACACTTTTTGCTCTTAGTCAGTGCTGTGGCAATGGTCTATATCAGCTCTTTTTCCTATCTCTGCAGAAGGCCTAATCTTCAACATGGTTTTCTTATTTTGTTATTTAAAAAAAAAAATAACAGCATTAAAAATCTGATTGCTAATGTATATGCAGAGGAGCCTGCTTCTTGTGAGTAATATACTATACTGAGTGTCTGATGGCTTTTGTTATGTTTTTGCCATGTCTTTGTTGCAGTGTCTCCCTATTGCTGTAATTACCAAAGGCTATGCAGTGATCTGCTTTAGGTCCTTTAGGTCCTTTTTTTTTTCCCCACAAGTCCAAGCAACTTCTGCCCATCACTCTCCCCTTGTCTGTGAGTTTCTCAACAAATTGTTGCCTTAAGCAGAAATGCTTGAACTTAGAACTGACCAGGCTTGCAGTGTGAGTTTGGAGAGATCCAAGTTGTTCTTTAGATACCCCTGTTCTATACCTTGTAAGGGGCCATTCCCCTCCCATCTGAAATGCCAGAGCTGTGAACATGTTTATCATTTGATGCAGAAGCCCATTGACTTGAACTACAAATCACTCGAATGACAAAACCCCAGGCCCATGGAGCGTGCAGGGGTGTACAGATCATATAAAATTCATATGATGCCCTTAAATCTTCCCAGCCATTTCTGACTTAGAGAGAAGCTTAAAATGAATGTGCCTCAGACATCGTGATCTGGCCCATAGGACCAGCCCATTGAATGACAGCGAAGTTTTCTCTGAGACTTGTAACACAGACATTGGAAAATGTCCCCTGAATGATTTATCTTTTGCTTACTCACATTTGGATGTTCAGCAAGAATCCATTCCATCTGAACAGCTAAGCAGAGTACACAGAAAATCTGTGGCACAGGATTCCTTCCTTTAAAGGCAATTACCAGCAGTGCCACCCCTTGTCAGCCCTGCTAGAAGGGAAGTTGTCCCATTAGAAGCCACAGTAATCCCTCCTGGATTTCTGCAGGTAAGTGCATAGCTTACCTCAATGCTTGCCCCTTCTCCAAAAACTTTTTATTTTGTCTATTGTCAAAAATATTGTTTGTTGATTGCCCATTTCTTTTGTTAAATTTAATGTAGACCTAGCCACAAAATATTTGGCAGTTTCTACTAGCGGTATTATGTCTGATTGACTTTTCTTTGGATTTAATATTCCAGGAATCCTGTTCTCGTGGTTGTACTGCTTAACTACCGAGCAGAAACTTTTAACATGGTAGTACTGATCCAGCTGAGACCAGCAGAGCTTGCAAGGTAAGAGTTGTTGGGCAGTGTTTGCAAGGAGTGGTCTGAGCACTTTTATTGTCCAGACAATTTTGGATCAGCCAGTTAAATTTCTGCATTGACCTTTAAACTTGTACTTGTATTAAATACCCATCTGGATTCTGATAGAGTAATAAATCTGGAGGACTCAAATGTACTTTTAAAATATATGTGATGCATAACAACATGCTGCCTTCCCCCACAGTTATTTGTAAAATCTTCTGCCCACTTAGTAAATGTACCCTTGAGAGATTAGCTGAAGGCCATATTTTTCCTGTGGGAGATGGTGAAAAGAATTAAATGGAAGCATTAGTCTGAATTGCAAAAACTAACCAGTTGATCAAACTGAGCAAAAGTGGCCATACTTAATCCTGAATGATTCCCCAGTGCTAGTACAAGCATTCCGTGTGCTAGGTGGAGCTAGTATGACATTTTTAAAGCAGCAATAGAGAAACCCAGTCCCTCTATAAAAAGACAATGTGTATATATATTTTTTAGATCACTCACTACTAAAATTAATGATAGGTTTCACCCTTCTGCCAAAGCTTCTTAGTAACTTTCTTCCTAGCCCCAGTTCAGATAAACCTTTTAGAGCTCGAAGGTTAATGTCTTCAGGCTGAGCAATCACAGCCCACCAGTGAATGTCCTGCAAAGGGACTGGGAGACAAACTCTGCTGCTCTGGCCAGCTGGGAAATGCTGGACTGGCAATTCTCCCTGTGCTCCAGGAGGGCCCTTGGGGGCACAAGAGTGTTTAGACCTCTTAGGGAAAGTGGAGAATGTGCAGAGCTGTCCCCAGTTGTCCAAGCTAGGACAAAGCTGAGGCAAAGCTTGCTGAGCCATTCCAGAGCAAGGTTTTGACAGATGTATGAGAAACTGTCTCAGCCCCAAGAGGGGCAGGTCCCCCACTTGCTGTGGTTTGTCAGTTGATATCTCACTACTCTCTCACTTTCTCCACTGTGGTTTTGGACCTTGCTGATGAATCCAGGTTTAATAACTGACTCTCTTGTGCTCTGACTCCATTGAGTGCTGCCCAAAGCATGGATAAGGCCATACTGCAGCTGAGAAGCAGAATGCAGGTTCTGGATATAGTACTGGGCGAAGAAAAGGCCCACTGCTTCCACAGTCTCCTAACAGCTTTCTGGTGCTAATATTGCACCATTTCACAAAATCCTCAGTGCTAATAGCTGAGACTCTGCATATGGAATGGTCTTGTAACTAGTATTTAGGGATGCTGCACATGGGAGCAAAAGGGGAGAGAACAGCAAGGCAAAGGAATAGCAGTGATTGTCCTGTGGGTGCATGTCACAGACATGGTCTCCAGAAGTGGAAGAGGAAGGTGGAGATGTGAAACTTGACAGGTTTGTTCTGCATTGCTCAGTGTGGATCTTTGAACAGAAACCGTATTTATCAAATTCTGGCAAATGTATGGGTAAATTCTTTTAGAATTCTTGCAAAGTTGTATATATCATCATTGCCTGGACAGACCTTGCTGGTTTCAGAGTGTTTATTGTTGCAGGCAAATGCTGATGGGGACTGTGTTGCGTTGCTGTTTCTCAAAGAACATTCCAAATGTGTGTGGAGTCATTAGGCTTGTTTTAAAGAAAGGGTTATGAACTGAAATGGTTAGCCCAAAGTAAGTCACCATGCCAGCACCAGAGACAGAGGGACAACCCATGTTTCCCATCTTCCCAGTAGCAATAAGCATTTCTTCCCTGTTTGCTCAGCAGAGAAACAAGGGCTCTGGAGCGGGAAAGTCAAGAGATCTAAAAGTAGCGTGTTCTTCCTACGACTTATCAGCTGTTCACAGCACATATGGCCAGAAAGGAAGCTTAAATAATTCAGTCTCACTCCTTTATATCGCAGCTCAATTTAACCTAGTTGTCCCTACAGTAAAGCTGTTACCTGTGCTTGCCTTCCTGAAATACTTCTAACTTCAGTTTGCCTGCACCAAGAAACACAGGATCTACTTCTTGTAGTTTGAACTCTATATCAATGTTTAATCATTCTCGCTGCACCTGAGTCTTAGGGTAGTTTGTCTTTCATTTCCCAAGTGGTCACTCTGGCCACTTCGCTACAGCCTTTGGGTTTCTTCATTCACAGTTCCCTTTCTTTTGTCACTGAACCAGAAAGAAGTGCTACTAGTCAGAACTGTGGCCCTCCACCATTACTGAATGATTACTTTTCTTCTTTGGGACCTCCATTCTGGATAGATTGACTTGTACTTGTAGACACTATAGTTGATGGTGGCTATAGGGTTTGGCCCAGATGTCTCTGACTGCAAAGGGCATTCACTATATGTAAGATTATTGTCTGATGAATTGTTCTTGTGGCTCTATTTTAAATTTCTCAAATACATTTGAAAATTTCAGAGAAATCAAGGCTGACTTCTCAAAAGTAGCTCAAGAAAATAGCCTTGATAAAGGTGAAACCAGCAAGCTTGTTAAAGGCAGCTGAGGGAACCTTATAATCCCCAGGCTATCCAAACATGCTCTTTTAACTCTGTGCCAACATAATCATTGAATTCTATAAGCCCTTCTCACAGTGCATATTCTTCCATTTCTAAATCACAGATGCAAGGAGGGGTCTAGGATTCTAATGTCTAAATATAATAGAATATTTTTCAAGCACAACATAAACACTGATTTAAAAAAAAAACAAAACCAAACAAAAACCTCACAAAACTCCACAATGCAATGCTGACATTTTAAAGATTCATAGTCAGTAATATCTGACTGTGGCTTCTAAATACATAGTCAGATATATCTGACTATATCTGGCTTCTAAATAGGCCAAGCAAAAGGGCATTTTTTTTGTCTTGCACATAGGGTGTTTGAAAGGGCCTTTAGGTCTCTGATGTCCCTAGTTTTGCCCTGAGTAAACTCCCATTCTAACCCTTGGGTAAACACCACAGACTGCTCCTGTGATGTTTCCCACTGAGGTGCAGTAGCTTGGCAGTGTGGCATGCTTGGATGCTAATGCCTTTTTTGAAGTTCTGAAGTTTCCCCAATGCAAATAAACCTCAGGAATGTCAGCTCACCAGGCTAATTTGTGTGCAAGTGTATATGCTTTAGTTGGTCCTTTTGCTAGTTTTGCTGGAAGGTGGCTTCTGAGAAAGTGGGATATTAAAGCTCAGCACTGTTGCTTCCCAGCCTCCACACCCTGTTATCATCTGGTGCACCTGGACCCCCTCTCTTCTGGCTGGAACTCCCTCACTATAGCCCAGTGGGTCTGAACTGTAGACGTCCATGGGATTATGGTAAGTGCTCAGTAGCTGGTTGCTGTCAGAGGCTGATGAGAAAAGCTGAAGAGAGATCAGTGGAACAAAATGTTGGGAGCTCCTGTTAGGCAGTCTGGAGAAGAGTAAGTGCAGAGAACACTGGGTGGAAGACTTGGCATATCCCAGAGACTCCTTAATTTATTTGTAGAAAAGAGCTTGTAGCGAGTACAGAATTGGGCATTACTCTGAAGATTTTTGGGCAAATGTGTGAAATGTCCTTCTAAGAGAAGCTCTCGACATGTGGCAAATTTTTTTATTGGATGAAATTTTCAGTCCATGGTCTGTACAGGAGCTGTTCAGTGAACTGAGGATGGCTCTTATTGCATGTTTCAAAAGTGGACACAAGGCTAAGGAGGGACAATCTCCCTGCCTGCCATGCATGGTGTCCCGGCTTCTTGCCATTGTTACATGCAGGGTTTGTGTGCTTGCCTCTGACAGTGTATGGATTGGCCCTATGGGTTGGCAGTTGCTTCAGTGCATGAAGAAACTCCAGCCAACCCCATCACCCTACACAAGCGTGAAATGATTGATCTGATATTGTTTTTCACAATGCACAGAACCTCTTTCCTTCTACTTCTAAGGACTTTCTTACACCTGACCTGAGGGATGTGCTGGCAATAGATGTACAAATCTTTACGTACCTGTTACAAACCAAGTATGAGCTTTTGCAACTTGGTAACAGCAATGGACAAATCATTTTTTGAGTAATTGTTGTCAGGTTTCTGACTTCCAAGGTTCTCCTCCCTTTTTTTTGTTTGAAAACTGCTGTAATGGTGGCTGTGCTTCTTAAGGTTAACATTTATTTATTATGCATTTAAAGTCTTTGAGAAGGGTTGTTTTGCAGTGCTTTTCTTTTTGTGATGACCTGTGTAGTCTAATTGGAATACTTTTTTTGGTGGAAAATACAATTTAATGCAATTGTGATGTGAATTTTGGGTCTTATAGTTGTTTGTAGATATCTTTAATGATTCAGCTTTCTGTAGTAGGGCACTTCATGACATGATATCTTCCTTCTACTCAAATCTTTTTTAGAATGAAGTCTCTTATTGACATAAATAATAATTAAAAAAAAATAAATCTCTCCTTGCACACATGTGCATAATTCTCAGTGACAGATCTGGTAGCTGACAGTAAGATGTGACCCTGATGGCCTGGTTTTCATATTGTTGTACATGATGGAATAACTCAAATCTGCATTTGATCTAATGAATTTAAAAGGCAGTCATTTCCATTGAATTTAAAGTTGATTGATCTATCAGGTCTTGAAGCTGGAAGAAAAAAAAAAAGCCTGTTCAAAGAATACTTCTTTTCAGTGTGTTGCAGGGGACTGCTGTGTTTCAGGACAGATACATGTCTGTAACACACTGTGCTGTGTTTGCATGCTAACCAATGAGTTCAGGAAGCATCATACTTGAGAAATCCTCAGCTATTTTCTGTAGAACAAATTTGATCTTTGATACTCGGGGGGAAAAACTTCAGGAGTATAAAGCCTCAAGTGTCTCTGCCTAGCATTTTGGTGCTACTTGTGCATGTTTCATAGGTCTGTGTTAAAAATACTTCTTTTAAGATATGCAATGCTTAATAGAGACCATTTTGAACTAATTCACTGTGGTATTTTTGCACAAAACTGCATGTCCTGGAAGCAGTGAAACATGCATTGTGCTTGTTTGATCAGAAGATCATGTTTTAATAGTCCTCTGTACTAGCACTACAGGAAAGCACATATTTATTATGCTGTGATGCACGTTTGCATCAGTGGTAACTCTTTGCTGGTTTTGTGTTAATAGTACACAGTCTGTACCTTTCCTTTCAGGCTATTTTTCAGGATAGCCTGATGTTACACTGTGCTTATCTTACTTTTCACCATAGTAATTTGTTTTGGCATTGCGTGCTCGGGCTTAAATATCCTTACTGCTAATAGCTTCCCTCACGGTGATGGAGGCAGGTATTGATCAGGTTAATTTTGGTGTCTCCAGTGGGCTTGGGGAATCAAAGGTGTTAATGGGATGCTGTGTGATGTAAAGCAGTTCAACAAGATTCAGGGCTTCACATAATTTTTCCCTGCTCAGGAAAGCCTGTTATCTATGGCAACAACCACTACAGAGGAAAAAGTAAGGATTTTTAATAGGGTAAATTGCCTGGTTTGCAGACTTCTAGAGGGTGTTTCAGATTCCAGCTCTCAGAGGGGCAAGGGATGGAAAAGCTTGATGTGGGTTGGAGTTATTGGTGTTGCTCTTGTTGAATCCGTGCTGTGACATGCTGAAGGACAAACCAGAGTGTCCCAAGGCACTCAGAAGAGGGTATTGGGAGGCAAAGAGAGAACATGTGGCAATCAGCTGGTGCCCAGCCTGCTGGCCCCAGCCCCTGTGGCAGGAGGGAGGTGACTATGGCACCAGATGTTACAGCCAGCCTAAAACCTGCTGAACTCATCACAGCCGTAGCATGTGTGGCACCTTGGATTTCAGTGTCTGAGCCCCTGGCTATGCAGAAAGGGTATGTTTTCTGTGTAACACTGGGGTGCAAAACTGCACCAGTGGCTGCTACTGCTGTCCTGGCCAGTATCTCCAGCAGGATCAGTGCAACTAACCTGACTCTCCTGCCAAGACCAGAAGAGGGGCACCCTGCCCCCAGGGTGTACCAGGCCCTCCTTGCCTGCTGGAAGCAATGGCTGGTATCCTGTGGGATATGGTGCAGCAGTGGCCAGCCTGACCCCTGCTTGGTTGGGATGCTGGTGGAGAAGCCAGCGATGGTGATTAGAATTCGGGCTGGGTCACAGGGGCTTGATTTGAGTCCTGGGACAGTGATGAAGGTGTGGCAGGCCTCCTGCCCAGCCCCTGATGTAGGGACTCCCCTTCTCCCTGCCTCCTGGGTGCTGTCCTTCCCCAGAGCCATACAGGGCTCCTGCCTGGGCTTCTCGGCTGCCTGCAGATGGGCGAGGTGCTGGCGCTGAAGCTCTGGGTGCTTGCATCCCCAGCAGGCACATGTGGGCAATGTGCCTTTAAGACTAGCAGGAGAGCAATAGTATCTCCCTCCCTCCTGTTAATTGTAGCATGTTTTCAGCCGTGCTTTCCAGTCACATTCGCAGGCTGTGCGAGGGAGCAGCGCTGCCGCTCGCCCGCTCGGTGCCGTCGGACCGCGCCTGCCTGCGGCGTGGTGCCTGCAGGTGATGGGGCAGCGCCGGGCTCCGGGGAGCTTCGTGCCAGCGCCAGCAGCTCCGTGTGCCTGAGTTTTGGTGGCACTGCTGGGCTTGCCACGTCACTTGTGCCCCTCTGGTGTCCCTGACCTCCTCACCTGCGCGGCCGTGGCCTCCAGCCGCAGGTTCAGCACGCTGGACACCCCGTCCTCGCAGGGCTCCCGTGCGAGCCGAGGGCAGCGCTCTGCCGGAGCGGGGGGATCCGCGGACGGGGATGCAGTGGGCAGCGTGTGGTGCCGGGCTGGGGATGCTGTGGGCTGCCCTGGGAATGCCTGGCTCCCCGAGCGCCAAGTGACTGCAACTAACACGAGGTTGGGACTACTTCTCGGAAGATGCCCTGTGTGTCTCCAGCCACCCCTCGCTGGCCTCACCGCAGAATATTTGGAGTTGCTAGCATCCTCCTGCCGAGGGGGCACAAAGGCGTAGGCCTCCAGAGGGTTAAGAGCATCTGCCTTTACGCCAAGTGTTCGAGCAGGAAATAATCTGCAGAGATACATGTGCAGCAATTCAACTGCTGCTGCTCTCTCAGGCTGCTGCTGCTGCAGTTCGGGGTGGGAGAGGAGCCGCGCTGCTCGCAGAAGATGCTTTCTTGGTGTGTCCGGAGCTCCAGGCATGGCAGCAGAGCCCCAGCTGCCTGAGCTGGGGTAAATGTCTCCATCCGAGAGGAATTATGTGGACTTGCTGGCTCTGTCGGCTCACGGAGGTAGGTGCTGCTGCCTGTGCAATATGCCATGATCTTTGCTGGGGGGATACAGTCCTCTCCTCATTCTGGGCTATACAATTTTAAATTTTTTTCCTTGGGATCAGGGTTTACTTTGCGTTTTATAATGCCAGCCAAAAATGTGTATGTGGTTTCTGTGTGTGCGGCAGGCAGGAGACAGCAAAGGATACCTGAGTGATACGTTTCATGACCAGCAATAAAGTTGTTGCACTTAATTGAAGCAAACTTGCCTCCCTCTCAGTGGAATGCACCTGGGAGCTTTTACTTCTTCCTGGCATATGACCTTTCAAAGGGGTTGGCTGCAGTATGGTGGGTTATGCTTTGGTTCAGAAACTGGGACACAGTGCACTCTACAGGTCCTTTCATTCTGCTCTTGTGGACGTGGGGAGGACAGAGGGCACCTACACGGAGAGGGAAAATGTTGCTGACAGGGAGGTGTTTTTTTGAGGAGTGAAATTGCACTAAGAGAAAGAAAAAAAGGTGCTCTTCCCTGAGAAGGAGGGAATGTTAAGGTCCTAAGGCTTGATACTGGTGTTTGAAAGTAGAGAAGGAAATTTGTTTTAGAAGCAGCCTATGTCTGGTTTCTGTATTTTGCTTTCCCAGCTCTGTGGAGAGGAGTTTTGTTCAACTCTGCTAACTACTTTAGCACCTGGAATCTTTGCTTGAGGATTTTTTTACACCAATACTTGGGTGAAAACCTGTCAGTGCCATAAAATTTCTTTTGGCTTGTTTGGGAAGTTGTCTTTTTGAGAAATCCCTAACAAAATCAGCAGCAGCTTATACTGTTCTCACTATCAGGTCATGCTTTTTTGATTTGTCTTGTGACCTCCAACGGGAGCTTTATTCTTTAAAGATTAAGCTGAAATGAAAGTTTTCAGTTTCCCTGGAAAAGCAGGGTGTTGGGCATTGGATACCTATTTGATTTTGTTGTCCTGATTGATGCACACATGTGTGTTTGCATGTTGGCTCCTGAGAGCAGACCCTGCCAAGGAACCCTGGTTGCTCAGAATAGGAAGGTGCTGCCTGGGTTGTGTACCTGCATCACACGGAGAGAGGTTTGTGTGTGTTTCTGGCATTGCAGATCTATTAAGATAGCACAGCCAACAGTGCCATTGCTGTGTAACAGTTTCAGAAGTGTTTCTGTGGCATCCTGTCAGAACAAATGTGTCATTCATAACTGCACTGTTGAGGAAAAAGAACAGCACTGTCATGGGTGCTGCAAATCTTTTTAGTCACTTTTGTTTTCTTTGCTCAGGTAGCAACTGGAATGTGTTGTTACCTGATCAGTTTGGTCAGAGCATTTGCAATTGCCTCCTCAGCTTTCCCAGGGCTGTTGTGCTACGTTTGACTCAGCACTGACATATCTCATAGGGAAAGGTAGAGTCGAATCCCCTTTTTCCTCTGTAATTTGGGCCCAAATGCAGAAAGAACGTTTCCTTTTTTGCAAGGACAGGCCACTTGTTGTGCACCGTCCTCTGGGATCCTGTAGGGAGGACCACTTCTGCTCTGCAAGATCTCTGTGTTGGAGGTGGAGGAGCAAAAGGGAATCAAGTCAATTCACTGCTGTGTATGAATCAAGAAGCCACAACCCCTTGCTGGGGATGGAGGCTGTGATGACACCTGGGAAGTAGCTGCTCCTCTCTGTCCTGAGAAAGAGGATCCCTTCTTACTCACATACTAGGTAGATGGGGGGTATCAATGCTCCATAGCAACAATAATTTCTCCCACAAAGAGGAGAAAAATCTGGCTTCACTCAGAGAGGCAAAACCACAAATATATGAACGTTCAGTGATTATCACCAGTGTAGTATTGGTGGGAGGTCATCTGAATTACTTCTTTCTAGAAGAGCATTTGTTAAAGGTGGTGAACACTAGGTAATACCATTGCCTGTGGAGGAAATAAAAAATATATATTAGTCATTCCATTCAGTGCTATTTGCACGCAGGTAGAGTGGTGATTAGAACTGTCTGAATTAAAGTAAAATGCTTTTTACAAACATGATTTCAAAATTAATTTAGTGATTCCTGGCCAGCAACTATTTTGGCCATCTTTGTGCCACTATTCCTACAAGTGTATTTTTCAAAAGGTCCTTTTATGAAAACAGTAAAATGCTGGGGTGTGTTCCCATGTGATGTGTGCTGAAGGAGTGGATGGGAATACATTCCTTACAGCCATACTCATATCCACTCAGGAAACCAGACCAGTACGTTTGAAGCACTGCTTATTTCTAAGCAGCTTTTCTGGTCAGTAATGAAGTTTTGCATTAAACTCAAATTATGTGGAAGTTGAAAGCTACTTGCTAGAGTTAATAATGGTAATTTTTAAAACTGTAATTTATTACAACAATAACTGTTCAGCATTCCGTGTCACACATGCTGTACTGATAACATTCCTCTGCCTGACAGTCACATTCTGCCTATCCTGTAGAGAGAGGGCAGGCACTCCCTGGTGTGCTCTGCTGCAACATGGAGCTAAGCTCGGTGTTCTGGTGGGCCCAGTGGTGGCCTGGCAGCAGTGATGGTGAGATCTCTGTGGCTTTGCCTTTCTGGAGACAAATGCCTGGCAAACCATGCTGGAATGGCTGCCCAGTCATGTGCTGCTCCTTAGTCACAGGTGGTGCAAGGAATGGGTAATAGACACGGGCAAAGGAAATAAATTGAATCTTCAAGAACTGTTTTCTAGGGAGTGATTTCCCTGAAAAAGGAAGAGGTAAATGGAGGCCAGTCCTTAGGTGCCTGCACTCTTTCAGTGACCATTGCATTTTTATGGTTTGGATACTGCTTGTAAACCAGCCACAGGTGATCAAAGCCTCTGGTCCAGAAACTGTTGAATTGGAGATGAAACTGTGCCTTTCTGGTAGTGCCTGGAGTGTCTATACTGTACTACTGCATTTGAAATCTATCTGGCTTTGTACCATTTACAAAATGCATTCACAGTAGGTGGTGGCATCAGCGTCCTCTTGGTGAATGCAGATATTTATATTATGCAAAAGGTTTTCCTACTTTGCTACATTCAGATGATCACTGGAGATACCTTTCTTGTTAGATAAAAAATTGAGTCTGACTTTAGAGGTGAATTCAAAGAGCAATTTCTATTTAATATATATAGCAACAAATAGGAACAAAGCTGCTTAAAGAGTACTTTAATGATGAATCATTATATTACTCTTGCCAGCCTGAAAGGCAATAAAAGTAAAAATGGTGCTCGGATTTAGTTACTTAGAAAATTCACAGAAAGGGACTATATTTTAGAGAGGGTTTTACGTCACATCAAAGAAATGTTTTGAGGTACAAAAATATCCAATGACTTTCCACCCCAAAGATAAGAGATAGCTGCTGTCTATTGTTTATTGTTTCAGAAGGTCATTTTCTTTTGTTGTTGGTCTCTCTTAATTTATTGTGTTTTTTTAAACCCTGATTTCCCCCACCCCCTGTTTCAGGACAGATGCTGTCATAATACTTTTTCAACGCTGTAATTTTTATTACCAATCCTAATTAAATGCTGTAACTTTTGAAAATTAGATTAATTTGAACCATCAGCCCAATGCAAATGCTGTTATCATCAGAGATCATAAAATGTTCAAGGCACCGTAATTTTACTACATAGCTGCAGTGGCATGTGTCCAAGGATCTGGCTACCTTTGTTCAGCTGACGTGGACTGTAATGTGTGCACTTCTGAGCAGTGCAGCATGAATAGAAATGATACGTTCCTCAGCTGTTGAATTGCACATTCTAGCCATAAGTCAACAAACATTAGAGAAAAGACATCACCTCTCCCATCTCTGAAATACTCCTTCCGTGCTATAAATATTGTATGAACTCTGGTTTCTGCACAATAGATAAAAGGACAGCTAGAGGTGGGAGGTTGTTGCACATCAAAACTGCACTTTATTTGTGAGCTGGGTGGTACTGGGCACAATGCAGTTAGCCCCACTGCCACTCAAGACTTTTCCACCCTTGGCACATAGTCCATGAATTCAGGTTGCACAGGAGCTGCTTCAGCTGGTTTGATCTCCAGCCAGGACACACACACTGGTCATCACTTTTGTCTGCTGGGCAGCAGGACAGGTTCCAGTAACCTGGTTCCTTTTAGAACAATTTCTGTATTTTGATTTTTTAATTTTTTTCTCCACAGGTATTAGGTAGCAAGTAATGAATTTTGATTCCAACCCAAGCAGTGGCAAAGTTGGTCTCTGTGCTCTGTCCCAGTTTTATATCTTAGGTGGTGACATGGAAGACCTCACTGGTCATTACAGTATAATTACCTGGCACTGACAGATAGAACAGTGTTAGTTTGACAAATCCATTTATGTTGGAGCTTCATGTTTAGGCTTTCTTCACAGCAGAGATAAAGGCACTTTGGGGGAACCATTACTCCTACTTATTTTAGGAGTCTACAGTACGATGAGATGAATTACAGGATTGAAATGCTCAGCCCTCTCTAGTCCCACAGACAGAGCTGTGTAACTGGCCTGGTGTTGGCAGCAGCACCAGATGAGTGACCTCACCATGCAATGGCAGGTGGTTTCAGCCCACCTTCAGCAAACTACCAGCTCCACCTGGGCTACTCCAGGCTCCTTTGAGGGGTTTGGTGGGGGATCTGACTCTGCAGGTTTAACTCTGCCTTACTGAACTTGAATTGCTTTGTCAATCCATGTTATTGAGTGGTGCTGTGAAGCATGTGCTGCTGTTTGCTACTGAGCATCCCACTAGCAGATACCCTTATGTTTCTGCTCGCTGGGACCTGATATTGCTAATTGATTGTATATACAATCTCTTTGATTGGTGCTACAAGATATGCTTTCCCCCCTGCCATGTTAAATAGCAATAATATCTTCCAGACTTGTGCATTCCCGGCTTTGTGGTGAAACTGAAATGGGAAAATCTATGTCAGTTTAGCGATTGATGCTGATGATACGTATTTTTGTCAGTAGGTTTTGTGGATCTGCTGCCCCTGCTCATTTCCCAACACCTTGTGTGTGTGCAGGGAGTTACTGCTGCAGAGAGAAGACAATTAGTGTGAGATGTGTCCCATAAAAAAATTTTATATTTGGGATTTGCCCAGCAGACTTGTTTCAGCCAAAATGTGGAATTCAGAAGTGTGTTTTCATGCCAAGAGTTACAGCATTTGACCACAAATGCCTAGCTCTATTCTTTCAGCATATGTGACATTCACGAAGCTCTGGGCAGACAAGTAGGATTTTATAACAGCTATTGCTTGTAACGGAAGAAATCATAAAGTGCAGAAGCATATTAATAATCCACATTTTAATGTATGTAGTGTTTTGCACACAGTTATTGTGGACATTGCTATCTGAAAGACTGTAGTCTTAATGTTTCTAATGGGGGCTATTGTAGATTTACTGAGACTCTTACAGTTATGGTTTAAATTTAATATACACTCACTTTGAAAAAGCCCGTATTTTTAGATTTTATGATACCCAGTACTATGTGCTTGGCTTATGACAATAAAATCATAGCTGAATGCTGGAATAAATGTGAATTTATCTGTACCAAAGACGTCTTGGTACCTTGCCTGTTTTTAAATGTTAATCATCACATTCTCTGTTTTCTACAACAGTGAGCAAATACAACACCTCATGTAAGCAAGTGAGTTTTGGCGTTGTAGTGCGAATATGGCAAATACTGTCTAGTAGTCCTTGGTTCTGTAATGCATGCACAATTCTGGGGGTCATTTTTGACCTCCTGATGACACAAGCTATAGAAAATTTCACCCAGCAACTCCTCCTTTCCTTTCAGAAGAATATTCAGACTTATTTAAAAATGAGTGCAGATAACTGGAACTCAGAGGTGTCCTGAGCGTAGTTGCTTTCGTGAGTAATTATTTCTGATGATTTATAAAATAATAAATCCAATCTGAGTTTATTTCCTTGTTCCATATGTTGTATCATCGTCGTCCTTTGTCTGCTTAATTAAAGAGCCTGCAAATAATGGAAATCATTTCCCATGATGTGGACAAATCATTGATCAGCCTTCTTTTTGCTGAAGTGATCATATAATTTAAACTCTTTCCACAGAATCTGTTTTCAGGCCCTTAAATCCTATGCATTTCTCTCTGGTTTTCAACATATTTTTAAGCTGTAGACATTAGAGGTGGCTCTTCAGGAACAGCAGAACCCCACACTTTACTAATATTCTCACTAACTCCATACACAGAAACATCACCTTTCTAACCTTGTTGCTCTTCAAACCTGTCATCAGATCTTGTAGCTTCAACATGGCCCTGAGACCTTGTGTTCCATTTATCTCCCTGACTCCCATAGATATTTTTAATTCTCCAGCTTTCAACATACAGTCTCCCTTTTGTAAGTGGAGTAGATCATGTACCATTGCATTCTTTGAACCTAAACAGGGAGGCTTATGCTTTTCTACATTGCTCTCTGATCTTTGATGAGGCTGGGAATATGAAGGAGGCTGTTATTTGACTGTGCTCATCTAAGTTTGGCAATATATATATATATCACTTAAGCTGGTTCTGAGTTGCACTGGGCTGAGAAACTTGTCTCTCTAGGCCCAGTTAAAAGCAATTCCATTCACTGATGGTTCCTCATTAAAATTACATCTTGTCAGTTATCAGTGATTCTTAAAGTGTTCTGTAGTAATTTCATGTAATGATATTCTTACAGTCAGTGTGTGGTGTGTCACTGAGCTGTTTGCAAAAAACAAGGCTGCAGTGCTGGCACAGCTGCTACCCCCCCTTCTCCCCACACTTGATTAAGTATATTAAAAAATAATTTCAGGATTATTCAAAAGGCTGATTGAGGTTCCCATCACATGGAGATAGAGGGTTTCCTACAGTCAGAATGATTCTAATGCTTCCAGATTCCAGGTGGCCACTGGTTGATGTTTTCCAGGAGAGACTGAACAGGTTTCTGTTGCTGTTGAGGTATTCGTAAAATCAACCATGACAAAGACAAAGCAAATTAAGAGTTTGTTTTTTGATTACTCTTGTTTACCCATACTTTTTGTCAGTTCTGGAGTTTCTGCTGGTGTCTAATTTAATGGCTTTCTTTCATTCCTTAGGAGTTCAGTCCTGCAGCAATTGCTCTGTGATGTTGTTTTGGGTCTCATGCCCAGGCTGGATAACCATCTTGACTACTTACAATTACTGGACTAATATTTATGGTCCATCCAAAATATTCCTGTGTAGCTCCTCATCTCATAATGTGTCTTTTCTTTAGCCTGATCCTGTTTCTCCATTGTTTCATCCTTGGGGTTCTTCCTTTCCCACAGGAATATGGAGTAAAACCTTTCCTCTTCTGATCACTGGGGTGTTGTTTTCTATTTCCCATCCCTTCAGAGCTCTCCTTGGTATCTCTTATTCTTTTAGAACCCTTTGTCCTTATCTCTGGGACTCTATGATTCCACCTTGATTACTTCTTTCTCTCTCTCTTTATGCCACCTTTGCTTTTTCACAGTTTTTTCTTGAACAGTCCATTTGTTTCCTTGACATTAACAATTACTGACAGCCTGGTATCCTGTCTCCAGCAGTGGCAAATAGCAGATGCTTAGAGAATAATATAAAAAGCAGGGTGTGAATATAATAATCCTAATATATTCTGGCAGCAGTGATCAGTGTCACGTATGCCTGACTGTTGTGAATGTGTTTTAGCACAGCCCAGTGGGGGTTATAATACCTAAAACCTTGTGGACGAGGAAGGGATAATTTTACAAGATGGCAAATTTTCTTGTGTAATCACCTCTTTCCAAAAGTGCTGCCCTTTCCTTGTGGCACTGCTTTGCTTTGTTTAGCACAAACAGCCACCTACTTTTTTCTGAGCCAGTCCTGAGATTTATCCACAGGACTCCTTGCACCTGATTGAGTAGAAGCTTGTGTTTCTCTCCCATGAGTCTCCTTGAGATGGTTGCACTGTGGCCAGATGAAGGGAGAAGTCCTTGTCTTTGGTTATGAACTCTTAAACGATCATGCTGCCTGACAGATTCCTCTGGCATTCAAGCTCTTACTAGTTGCAATAGCATCTGACAAGTGTGCTGTAAATTTATGAAAATCATGGCCACGTAGGGGAGGGAGAGACCCAAACCAGTATCCCTCACCTCCTGAGGGGCTGCAGGTGTCTGTCCTGCTCCCCCTTGGCAGGGCATGCCAGGAGCATGCACATGGTGGCCAGGTGACCGGCAGCACGGGCTGGCCTCGACCTGCAGAGCTGCTCTTCTCCATCAGTGATTTGATGAATCAGGGCTTGACACACAGAGTGTGGGAGGCTGGGGGGGTTACCAGGATGTGCACTTTGCTTCAGTGTGAGAGTGAGATGTATCGCAGCAGCCAAGTTTGTAGGAGGTGCCATGTGGAGGGTTTGGGGGCCTTTTCTCTCTGTATCTTCATGGTTACCTTGAGGTTCATTCACTGTTTACAGAGTATTTATTTTCTCCAGTATGCCTTCAAGTCTGAAACAGGATCTGAACTGCTTGAAGCGGGTAGAAAAATATATTTCAGTTTTTTAAATGATAGGTTTAAAATTGCATTTAAAAATACCTCTGTTAGCAATAGAATATATTATCCAGAGTACTGAGCAGCTAAATCAGAGGTGTGATGTTGCAGGTGTTAGATTTCTAGTTACTAGTTCTTCAGTTGGCACTTCCTCTGTTACCATCACTGCTCTGGCATCCAACACACCATAGTTTGATTTATCCTCACCTAATTGTCAGCTTTACTGAAAGAATTATCTTATTTCAAAGTTGTATTTTCTTCTGTGGTTGTTGCTTTGTACATTACTATCTGCAAAATTTTTGGAGAAGTCCTTGGAACTTCCTTAGAGTAACACATAAAGGACCAGGGGGAAGACAAAAGCACTTTATAGGCATGACTGCTATTTTTGTACCCAGCTCTTAACTGTTTGACCTCACCAGTAAGGAAAAGGGTTCTTCTGTTCATATAGGTGAGTCCATAAGTCCCTACAGCTCTGTCTGCTCCAATACATGCCCTGTGATTGTTGAATAAGACTGGACATTATTCTTCTTGTCCATTTTCCCCCTGTCCTCCCAGAAGCAGAGGAGTGCCTGTTGTGAGCTGTGATCCTAGCAGTGGCTTTAGAAGGTGTTCAGAACAGGGTAAGGCACACAATGTGCCTTTGCCAGATGGAGGTTTCCAACTTTGTGCAAAGTTGTGCCTGCAGAGCTCAGGAGTGTGTGCATATGTAAATTATCTTGTTAGAAATTCAGGGCAGACAGGCACATAGTTCCTTTGATGCCAAAGGGAATGGTATCTAGAGACTCAGGGTGGAAATAGGCCTCCTGATACGTGTTTTAGTTCTGTATAAATCATCTGTAAGTATAGCACACTCTATTCATTTATCTGGTGACAGTGTTATTTAGGAGTGATACAAAACAGTCACAAAGTAATAAGGACTGCCTGAGAAGAAAATATGTGCTAAAGCTCTTAGGTGTAATGTTAATTTAAATAAAACATGTGCTTGGTTGGGGCTATAGAATATTTCCTAGAAGTCTTTGTAATATTCAAGACGTGGAAGCTTAAAAGTCGATTTTCTCCAAAATGAAGATGCCATGATTATTTAAGAATGCTGAGGCTCCATTTTATGTTGAGTTGATTAATTTTGCTCTTTAAAGAATGTTTTATGGGTATCTTAGCGGTAGGGACACCTGTGTTTATCTAATGTATGCAAATGCAGTCCAGCAGCATATACCCCTAAAATGATAGAAAGCACAGGGAGGAACTGCTCATTGTGCTACCAAGTCAGAACATGCTTCAAGTTAGGCTGATGAGTAAGGGCATGCTAAGCAGATATTACTTTAATGATTTTTGATGCAGATGTGGTGCATAGAAAATGAATGTAACTGTAAAAGCTGAATAAAAATAAATTTTCCATAAAGAAATCTCCAAATTTTATATTAAACCAAGTTATAAATATGCTAAGGGTAATAGCCGTTCTACCTGGGGGGTGTTTATTGCCCTCACTCTGTTTCTCTGAAAGTTATTTACTATGTGCACATTATGCTGTAAAATCCTTTGCTGAAGCGATAACCTTGTGCTACTTGCAACCAAAGTGTGGTTAGATTGGAGTTATTGCTGCTATCTCACAGTGCAGGTGCTTTCTAGTTATGGTGCAAATATTAGAACAAACAAGTCTTACTAACATACTAGCCTTTACGCATACTAAAAGATAAGTGTGCATTTTTTAATGTGTGGCTTATTGGAATTTGGATTGGAGCACAGCTGTGATCAAAGGTTGTTATATTGACTGTTGGGGAATGTACCTACTGCTGCTGCAGGGTGTGCCCTGGGTGGAGGAAATGGCCTGAGCCCAGGCAAGGGCCCATTGCCTTGTTGCAGGGGATAAGGTATGGTTTACCCCAGCTCTTCCAGCTTTGGTGGGGCAAATACTGTGCCTGCAACACTTCAGTGAAACCTCCTGTGGGCTGGGAAAGAGAAGGTGTGAATACTGTGCTGATGATGCTAATTTTGGAGAAGAGGCACCCAGGATGGCAAGTTGTCTCCCTCCGGATGGAGCAGTAAGCACCGTGTGCTTACAGGTGTTCGTTCTATTACTGTTTGGGCTGCTTGGGCTTATGTGACTCCTTTTCTATGTATTCTCACCTCTCAGAAAACATGGTTTCACAGGTCATGGTGTTTTAAAATGCATATCTTGGTAGGAGAGGATGACTTACAGTGATTGTTTTACTGTCCTGCCATGCCTCTTCAGTAAATGCATATGATCACAGAATAATTTAGTTCAGAAAAGACCTCCAAGATCATTGAGTCCAGCCTTTGACTGATCAGCACTTTGTCAACTAGACCATGGCACTAAGTGCCACATCCAGTCATTTCTCGAACAGTTCCAGGGATGGTGACACCACCACCTCCCTGGGCAGCCCCTTCTAATGTTTAACTACCCTTTCCATGAAGAATTTCTTCCTGATATCCAACCTGAACCTTCCCTGACATGGCTTAAGGCCATTTCCTCTTGTCCTGTTGCTAGTTGCCTGGGAGAAGACGCTGACCCCCACATTGCTGCAACTTCTTTCAGGCAGTTGTAGAGCAGTAAGGTCTCCCCTGACCCTCCTTTTCTCCTGACTAAACACTCCCAGCTCCCTCAGCTGCTCAGTGACTTATGTGACTCCCTCTCTAGACCGTTCTCTGGACACTGTCCAGCAACCTCAACATCTTCCTTGTCATGAGGAGCCCAGAACTAATCCCAGGATTTGAGGTGTGGCCTCACCAGTGCCCAGCACAGGGGGAAAGTCACTACCCTGGTCTTGCTACCACACTATTTCCAACACAAGGCAGTTGCCTTTCGTCTCCTTGCCCACCTGGGCACACTCTGGCTCATGTTCAGGTGCTGTCAAACAGCACTCCCAGGTCCTTTCCTGCTGGGCACTTTCCAGCCACTCTGCCCCAACCTGGAGCTGCAGGGGGTTGTTGTGACCCAAGGGCAGGACCTGGCACTTGGCCTGGTTGAACCTCACCCAGTTGGTCTCAGACCATTGATCCAGCCAGTACAGCTGCCTTCTGCAAAGCCTCCCTGCCCTTCAATAGATCAACACTCCCACCCAAACTGTTTCATGTTCCTGGATTTCCATTTCCTCAGCACCCCCTGGCAATGTTGATGGTAGGAGAAGTGGAGTGACCTGCCTGTCAGACAAACAAATACTTAAATTTTTGTGTAATGCTTTCCAGCATACCTCTACTGTGCTTTCCAAAGGATCTCTTATTAAGACTTTACAAGCTTGGCTAGTCACGTAGCTTTAATGCTCCATTTGTCATCTGGCTATTAGCTGTGGCTGAAGGAAGAACTAACTCCAGAATCTAAAAGAAAGGCTCAGTATATCTGTAATAAACAAGCAAAGAAAGAATCCCCAATCTCCTTAGACTCTAAATAGTGTTGCTGTATGGCTGCCTCAATGTTTTCATGTCTAGGCTATGTCCTGGGCCGTGGATTCCAGCAAGTAATTTTGATGAGGAGATGACTACCAGCCACATCACTGCCCCAAGCAATGATGAATTCAAAACCCTCTATAGAATTTGAAAGTGGATTTACAATGTCTTACACTGATGCAGAAGACTGCATCTCCCAGAGATGAATAAAAAGCTCGCTGGAAACACTATATGAATAATAATTATAGAGCTATATTCACCTCTGATTTTTGTTTTGAGATTTCTGTGAGAAAACTGCATGCTGAGATAGAATTTTCTGTTTTGCTCTGTGTTGCTCAGGGACTTCTCTTTTGCTTCTGGCTGATCGAGGAAAAATGAGAAAATGCTTAAATTGAACACTGGACTTCCTAATAGTATGAAAAGCATCCTAAGGGGCTTGGATGTATGTTGTAATGGCAGTAATTTCTCTGAAGATGGGTAGCTGAGTGGTCAAGCTTGAAAATCTTGGTATAATTTTCTAAGATTGTTCAGTTTTGTCAGAATGAGAGATTTTTGATTGGAGAGGAAATAGAAGGAATGAGTGAGGCGGGGTTTTTTTTTAATTGTAAAGTTGATAGGAGTAGGTAGCTCTTTTTGACAAAAGACCCTGTTAACCTCTTATTGTCTTGCACAGATGTAGATGCTGACTTTGGAAAATATGAAGATCCAAAGTAAAAGTACTGCCTGAAGCAGTCACTCCCATCTTTTACAATAGCTGTTGCTGTACTGCTACATAAAAATCCATTGCAATGGCAGTGTTGGGGCACATGTAATTCTGGAAATGCTTTGAGCTTTTAGTGTCTTTTAATGCTAAATTACCCATTTGTTAATAGTTCTTTGATTATCAGAAAAGCTTTTGAGAGTACTCAGCGTTTGCAGATTCAATAATCTGTTTCTAGGAGTTTGTGGCAGGAACTGCTCATGACAGAGCTCTGCAAATGCAAGAGGTTGACTTTTGGGGTGATATGGTTCATTGCTGTGGAATCTCTGAGGCTTGACATAGGATATAACTTCAGATTAAACATTTTCTCAAGTTAGTGACTTTTATGTGGATGGTCTTTGCAAGCAAGGAGGGAAGGATATTAAAAAGGGAACTTCTATGTGGATTTAGCAAATAAAAGCTACATAACATTTACGTAGCAGCCACATCCTGTTAAATGTCTTTGAATATCCAGCCACAACTTCTCTCCAAATACTGATTCCTGTTTCACTGTAGTTGCAGTGGTCAGTGTAGACTTGGAGTCCCAGACTGCTGAAGCGTTCCTTAAAACATGACATTGGGTCTTTCAGAATAAATACTTTACTGCTCAGGTTTACACTGAACGCTTATTAACAGCAGTGAATAAATGTGTGAAATCCTAGAAGCCGTGTGCAATACCTTACCCAGACAGGTTCCTGGGAGCTGTGAAAACTGTGTTGACAATCAGCAAGGGGTTACATCCTCAGGAGCCACAGTCACCTACGCATTATGTGAAGAGGAGGGAGCAAAGAGAGGTGCTGACCCTCAGTGGAGCAACTTCTCAAGTTTGCAGCTGAATGTCAACCAGAACCGAATGGAGAAATATCTCTTCTGTCTCAACTTTACTGAAAATGTCCCTCAAAACAGCTTTATCCCACACTGGCCTTCATTCAAAATAAAGATGATAACTTTGTTTTCTGTCTTCTAATTGCACTCAATGGAACACACAAGTGCTGCCAGAATGAGACTGGGTATCATGTTTTGAATGTGCAAGTCAGTTTTTTTAAGAGGCTTTATTTTATGATTCGATTGTTGCATGACAATGATTTTTTTGAAGAATAAGAAGGCAATTTAATTGGATTCTCAATTTTATAGGCAGGATCTAAAGAATTACTAGAAGGTGTTTCCCATAATGTTTACAACTCTCCTTTTATAACACTTCTTTACATGCATTTCATGGCTGACACAGATGTACATGCAGAAATAGTACATATTTATAGACCAAGCCTATAGTTTGAGGCAAATAAGCAGGCCTTGCCTTTAGTAGCATATTTTCCTGCATAAGGACTCTGATTTTAAATAGTGTGGATAATGGTGTCTTTGCTATCTGAGGAGTGTATGGGTATGACTCATGGTGTCATAAATACTATGGCTATTACAGTGAGCATCCAAGTGAAATTACACAAAATTATATATTTGCCAGGGTTCTTTTCTCTAACGGCCAAACTTCAAAATAGAAAGCTTTATTATTCATTTTGATGCATTTGAACTACTGAATGTTCTTGCTGGCCCACTAGACAGTTTAATAGGGCTCCTGAACATCATCAATAATTCATGCGGCTCTTAAACAGGGATGTGGTACTTGTTATTCAACTATAATCTGAGTGTACTATATTGTGAGCTACTATAGGATGCTCAGGGACATGCTCAGTGCTGGCTCTTGACGTCATAGAGGTGACAAGTTCTTGGATTTGAGCACGCTGTGTGTGGTGCTCCCAAACAGGGAATAGTCCTCTTTGCCCTCTCCATAACTGTTGCTTTTCCTGAAAAGGAGACAACTGTTAGCTGAGGATGTAGAGAGCTCTCTTCAGTATGATTTGCCTGATGGAAACAGTGTAAATCATCCCCAGCATGTGACTGTCACTGCTGGTTGGACTGAAGATGGGAAACTGATGGTACAGCTGGAGAGGTGTGGAGGCAGCCCACTCTGGGGTATGTGAGGGTTCAGGTAGCATTAGCAAAAGTGGAAGTGAGTGATAAACTGGAATGGACTATTCCAGTTCAAGACAGAACTGAAAATCTGGTGATTATTGTAGGATATATTGCAGGAGACTGTGAAGAACTCCATGGCTATGGAGCTTTCAGGAGTCAAGCTACAATCCTCAGGCAACTGTGGGTTGTGCTGGTTTGAAAATAGCTTTTGTGCAGCTAGCTTAGGACTGGTACTGCAGCACAGTGTTGCACCCTGCCTGTGTGATGTCTATGTTAAGTGAGCTGGGGAGCAGAAGGAGGCTGTTCAGCTCTGTCCCAGCCTGACGTTGCTTAATGCTGGGCGAGATGCAGTTGCACTGGCTCAGTGTTCCTTATGCCTCACACATAGGGTTTCTAGCAAAAATGGGCTGGAGCTTCCATTTTCTATCCAGACTGCAATGAGGTTAGTTCTAACAGAGTGCAGCTCTTGCTGGAAATAGTTTTTAGGTGGTGGGTGTATTTGAAAAGAAAGATGATGGTTCTTCACTTGCTTTTGGCTCTACTGATGACATTAAGATTTCAACATTTCTTTCTTGACTGCTGCATTTCAGTGAACCTTTTACTCTGTCTGGGTGGAGTATTTGGGTCAAATGAAAATTCTGGCTCAGAGGCGAAAGAGCAGATGATGGCAGTGGCTGATGGTGATTACCAGTTGTTTTGCACTTGTGCCTTGGAGTGATGGCCAGTGAGAAAAAGCCAGCTGTTCCATACCAAGGGTTACTGTGCTTGCTCATCTGGGACCTGCCCCTGAGAAAACCAGGTTCTCATTAGGCTGTCAACAGGGCACCTGAGATCATAGCTTATGTATCATACTGGATGGGGGAAGTTGGAACTACCAGTATTTAAACCTCTTTTTGAGATGTTTGACACAGGAGGGCTGTGAGTCCCCACTCCTCGTGGCTGAGATTTTGAGCAGTGCTGCCTCTATTGCCTGTTGAGTGTCAAGCTGCTGCTTGTGCAGTGGTACTGGTTATACTGCTTTTCCCAAACTCCTCATCACCAACGATGCTGCTCTGAAATGTGACAGGATGATACCATTTCATAAGGAATTGCTTTATCCCTACTTTCCTCCCTCATTGCTGTGACAAGTACTGGAGTCCCTCCAGACTGTCAGTGGGCTACAGCCTGGGACCCTCTTTCCAAATCTGTTTTCTGCTTTATTTCTTAGTGTCATGTTTTGTTTCCATGGAAACTCTACAACCTAACTCAAACGATAAGACTGTCAGGTGCATGAACAATGCTGTCATTATAGAGCATCCTCAGCTCCGGATGTTTGCTCGTCGTGTGTCCTACTAGGCAGGCAGTGTGGTGTCAGGAGAGGCTTCATGGCCACCAAAACTTGATGGGAGCCTGAAGGCTTTGGAAGAGCTGGTGAAGCCAGCTGGTGCACCTCTGGAGAGGAGTTTCCTTTGGCTGGCATTCCTTAAAGATGTGCCCATAGCAATTATAGGAAAGGAGGAATATTTTGCCACTTTCAAAAGAATGAGCTCGACTTATGTATAAAAGCCTGTCTGCAAAGTTCATAGTGAAAAGAACAGATTTACAACAGTAGTAAAAGAAGTTAAAAGGAAAATGTGTTGTTTCCAGGAAAAATGGATTAACCACAAAATGTACCCTGGAGTGAAGTGTTAACTTTTATCACTGAGCATAGAAATATGTGAGGCAATTTTTGTGTGTTGTGATGAATAAGAGTGGTTGATTAGCATCAATATTTCCAGTCCTGCTTGCACCCTGGAATATGCTCATGGCAATATCTTCCTCCTTTCAGCCCCATCCCTGCTGTTGTCATTGAAGAACATCAATAAGGGAAAAAAGCTTTCTTTAGTGGAGGCAAAAGTACTGTACCTGAAAGAACAGTTTCCCCTTTCCTCTCTTTGTGAAGCTTTACAGATCCTATTATATTGGTAACCACTTTTTGTAAGTGCCACATTAGCAGGACAAAAAACACAGTGCACAAGAGAATTTGCAACCCTTTAAGGAAATGCCATTAGGCTGTGAGATAAAATGTGGCTCTGCATCTCTAAAAATAATATATTTGCATCTCTATAAGGACTTCAATTTTGGTAGCTAGGAATAGTCTAGGCATCTTCATTGTAATTATTAAGAATTACTAGCTTGCACAATTACTGCTTTGAGAGAGATGCGAATGTACATGGTATTTTAGAGGACATGGAGAAGTGAAGAATTTATTGCTATTTTAAAAGCTGGAGTTTACTTGCTTGCTGGCAAACAGGATAGGAATTCAAGAATGGCCGAGGTGGAGAAGGCTTCAGCTTCATCTTTAGTGTCTCTGCTCTGACAGATGCTAAAACGTTCAGAGAAAGGGAGGAGCCTTATCTTGGGAGAGGCGAGAGAATTTCTTCAGCCAGTGAAAAGCAGGAGGTGAAAGAGGGAGAACGGCCTAGAGGGTAGGAACAACAGCACGAGTTTCTGCAGTGTGGAGTGGGGTGGTCAGGCCATGGATTTGCTGACTGTCTGCTTACATGATGCAAGAATAGTAACCTCTTCTGAACCAATTGCAAAATGCCCACAACTCTGCGTCTTAGAACTGGTTTCATGTACCAAGGAAAACTATTTTCTGCTTTTCTTTTGTAAAACTCTATCTGTGTATTGTTCTGTAATGGCGTAGAATCTTTCCATCCAGCAGTGCAGATCAGCTCTGTTCTTCTGCGCCTTCTCTGTAGTGTCTGTAGGGTTTTTGGGTCAGCTTTTTGTTTTCATTAACGTATTTCACTGATAAATTAGATTGGATGTACTTTTTGCATGAACACTGCCAGAACTGGAAGCCCTGCATAGGGCTGTACTGACAGTGCAGATGCTCCTTGTTGACACACAGGTGTCAGCTCACTGGCCATGCTTCTTTCCTGGGTTGGGTCTTGGTGCAGACTACCATTTGGCTATTGTTTTGACCTCCATAAGTATTTCCTGCTGCAGAATGCTGTTGGAATAAGCTCCTAACATTCCTGTCTTCTGGTCCTTGAAAAGCCCCATTTTTCACAGCACATTTTCTTTTGAAGTCCGATTCAAAGCGCATTGTAATTGGTGTAGTCTCCTATGCATTCTAATGGAGCCAAATCAATGGTCATGCATTTGGGAACAAAGAAAATTGCCTGCATCTGCATGGTGGGAGGATTCAATCTTAGAGTGCCATGATGTTGAAGGGACTTGGATGTCAGGCTGAAAACCAGCCACATGTGAGCTTGAGCTCTGTGTGACTGAACATGGCCCTTGGGGGTACCTGTGGGGGTAGGACTGTTGTTCCCATACATCCTGCTGATGACATGACTGCTTGGACATTCAGCCCTTCTCTGATGTTAACACATTTAAAAAAGGATTATAGAAATTTGTAAAGGGCTCATGAAAGTTCTGCAAAAATGACTGGGTGTCTGTAAAACATTCATTTTTAATGAGAGGCTCAGTCTAGTTAAAATAAGGTTAAGAGGATACTTATCGGAACTGTATAAATACTGCAGCAGGAGATTTATGGTTACAGGAGGCTTTTTAAACTAATAGGCAAAAGTGGAACTGTATAAATCAGTGGAAAGAAGCTAAAATTAAGCTAATACGTGTTGGAAGAAGTATAACCCTAAAAAATGTTACCTAAGAACCTAGTGGGTCTGTATCACTAGAAGTCCTTAGGAATATATCCATTTTCAAGGTCAGCACATTACTGACTTTCAGGGTAGCTGCAGGAGACTCTCATTAAATATTTCTGGGTTATACTATGGGTAAGACCACATTAAATATTTAGACTCTCTATGCTTGGCCTTAAAGCCTAAGCACTTGGCAGTCACTGGTGTGAGGGAGCTTTGGAGAAAATTCAAAGTTTAGATTGAATATTAGGAAAAAATCTCTTCACATAAAGAGTTGTCAAACACTTGAACAGGCTGTCTGGGGAAGTGATGGAGTCACCCTCTCTGGAGGTACTCAGATAGGGCACCTGGGGATGTGGTTTAGGGTGGGCTTGCCAGTGTTAGATTTAGGGTTGGACTCAATGATCACAGAGGGCACATCACACTGTTAGGTGCTAATTTACGTAAGGATCCAGACTCCATTGGCCAGATTGCTCCAGGATCCAACAATCCAATGATTTTAAAAGAAGTTTCGCTTTTTGTAAGTTTGATTTATTATTTTTGTTGACTTCTATTACTTTAAATTGATATTTCTTACCATATATTTTTGCTGGAGCTGCTTTTAGATGTGATGTTTTTAACTATATAAAAAATTATCTGGCTGATGCTTATGAATGTTTTCTCCCAAGGGCAAAATCTCTAGCTAAATATTCTGGGCAAGTAATAAAACTGTCTTTAAAAATCCCCTTTGAAATGTACATATTAAGTAAGTGAAGAAAGGAAGAATCGATGAAGATTTTTTTTTTCTTTCTCAGCTTTAAGCTGTAGGGGTCTTAGATGTTGCTCACAGACCTAATAGTTAGAAAATTATCAGAAAGAGTTTCTTTTTTCCAGATTTTACTTTCCTTTAAACAACTGTCATCAGGTTTACAGGTCACTATGTATGTTGCAAATGGGATTTTATACTAAGATCACAGTTTTGAGATTACAGCTGCTTTTGTTTTTATACAGCATTTTTTTTATGGTAAAACTGAATGTCATAGGCATCAATGCCCTTTGAAAAGCACTCTCCATTTCTGAGTTCTGTTGATACCACACTCAGCTGAAAGCATCACCCATATAAGGGTCTCATCGCAGCTCCTGACAGACAGATTGCCACCCGTGACCATGTGGCATCAGTCTGTGTCCTGCATCTTCTTTAACTGCTTCTAAGTTGTATGCTTTGGAAAGCAGAAAGTGATTTTGAAATAAAAGTGTTTACAAGGCAGACTTGTTTTGGGAAGCTGTAAGCTGAATTCTTCCTCTGGAGATTTTTAAATTCACTAAAAGACAAGCTTCAGTAAAAGCAAAGGTTATGGGACAGTTCATCAGTGTCACAAAATCCAAAGGGAGGATGTTTTAATGCCAAACAGAATTGTACTTCTAGAAAATAGTAATAACAGTATTTTGCCCTGCTCAGTCTGCTTCAAAATGTTTCATTTGCCTTAGTAAAGCTTAGAGATGCCCTTGTATGGCTGATGCTCTTAGTATGGCAGACCAGTGCTTTTAATGATAGTGTCTGTTGAAGTAGAGGATGTGGGTAATATAGGAGTAAGAATAATATAAATGAAACTAAACTGGCTCAATGTGCCCACTCCTGCTGGGGCAGAAAAACAAGCCAAGAATGAGAAGGAATGAAGAAGCAAAGAAGCTCATCAGTAAGAAAAACACAATGTGCAATCAGCTACACTGGTCTTTGCAGAGAAATGGCCCCAGTGATGCTCCCAGAGGATGAAGCGGGTACAAGATAAAAAGGTAAGTGGGAATGAGGGAGCCTGTGCATTTAAAGGAATTCGACAAGCAGAGTTAAATGTGAACAGAAGATGATGAAGCACTATATGGTGTAAAGCTGAAATACAGCCACTCACTGGGTTGTCTGGGATGCCCCTGCAGCCTGAGCAGCTGAGTGGTCCAAGAGCCCCCAGGCTGCCCTGATGTGGATATGCTGTGTGAGTGAATGAAGCAGCGAACAGAGCCTTGTGCACTTTTATTAGGGGCATTTAGTCATTTCCCTTTCCAGTTTCCATCCTTAAACTTTTCACTATGTTTGGATAAAGCTTGCTCTTCCCTTGGTAAATGTTTGTTCCTTATATTTGCCTTGACTTGTTTCATAGTGGTTATCGCTCTTGCTGTTCTTGCTCAAGTATTTATTGCAGATACACTTCAGGGATTGTGTGTTTGGGAATTCTTTTGAGGCTGAAGAGCTTTCTAATCTTGCCTGCTAAAATGTGCTAAAATCTTGGGAGGTTTGTTTTTTTTTAAACTGATTTCAGTAGTGAATCTTTTGTAAAAACCAGAACCCATGTATCCAGTTCTGTTTAAAATCTGACTTTTCCAAGGTTTTTATAACTTAAAATTTGAAGTGTCTAAAATACAGAATTTTCGTTACTTTTTTCCTGCACAAAATTCTATTTTTTTCTACTTTACAAAACTGTCATAGCCTTCTGGGAAGGTAAGGTTTGTGTGCCTAGAATTGATAATATGTTATTCCTAGGAAATTTCAGCTCCACATCAAACAGAAATCCCTTTGATTTGGGGTGCCCCTGTAGGCCTGTATGGTTCTTCACCCCTAAGGTTATCTATATTGCAGACACCATGCAAGCGTTTATTTAGTTTACTGCTAACAAGGGTGTATTTTCCTTTTGCTGAAATTTTTGTGCACATTTTACAACCAAAGCATCTGTCTGAAGTCTTTGCTGCAGGAGAGAGCAGTGTAACAGTTTGTGCAATATCCTTCCATCGTATGCTTTGCTCTTACTGAGCCCACAGCTTTCATTTGTCCTTCATGTTTTGTTTTTACCCAAGGATGAGGCTTTTCTTAGCCTGCAGACTTTGTGCAGCTACTGTTCTTCAGCTGCTGGTTTGTCCAAGGGACTGTAACACAAAGTGTATTTCTACTGTCAGAAAAAAAGAACATCTTCCTACTGAATGTCACTAATACAGTTTGCCGTGTTCCTGGAAGTACATAATGCAGCAATTGGAGTCATCACTTCAGGCTCAAATTTGCTGTGCTCAGTGTACTCTGACTTCAGGCAGTGTATTTTGCAATTGAGGAAGGAAAAGCTTCTTGATTATGAATGTAAATAATTAAAGATATAGGATACCACTATTTTGAAAACCTATTTCTTAGAAAGAAAAGTTTTTCAGGTGACTAATACAATATGTGTGGCATTTTTATCATCATCATGCTGTGTGCCATACTGTTGGCTTGTGGGTTTCTAAATTTTTGGAAGACTATGAGAGTCAGTGTTCAAATGGCCATTTCCTATATATAGAAATAAAATACATCTGAAGACAGTACAGTCTGGGTCTTAATCTGAAGTCCTTGCAAAGTGAAGAAAAATGTACTTCCCCAAATCGTTACTGTTTTTCTGGTATTCTATTCTGTTCTCATTGAAATGGTCTTTAACTGATAATCTCTCAAATGATTCCTTCTATTGATTTGAACAAATCACCGCTGTTGTGGAACTTAATTGCTCTACAATCGATGTGTAATACCGCGACTTGTTTTTTGTTTCTTCCTTAAATAACATAAACCTCACCTCCTTGTGACTGGCTGAGTGTCTGGCTGTCCCCTCCAGCAGGGCTGGGGCACGGGGAGGGCAGTGGCCACCCCAGGAGCTGGGCACTGGCTCCCCAACTCTGCTGCACCCACTGGGGCTGAGGTGTCTGCACAAACTCACCAAGGACGCAGGATAGCGGAAATAATTTCAGAGGTTTTGGGTCTATTTATAACTTAAAAAAAAAAGTGCTTTTTAGAGGCAAAAATTGCATGAAATGTCTCCTGTCAAAATCTCACTCATCAATGTCAGATTCTCATGACATTGACAAAATAGCTATTTCTGCATGGAAAATGTGACAAAACTGAGTTTTGAACTTGCTGCTGACTTTTGTGTTCACTGCTTTCCTTGGAATTAGCTCGTTTCCCTGGGAAGGTGTTAATTTTAATCTAGCAACTCTAAAAATGGGTGACTTTTTTTCTCAAAGTAATCTTGATGTTGAGTTTTTATTAAATCTGTAGTTTACTCTTTATGAAATACATATCAATGGAGCTGGGAGAATTGTGCATAGCAAATTGTACCGCCAGGTATCAAAGCAGTGCATTTATGGCCTAATCCATGACTCTGAGCTGGTGCCCTTAGAGATGTTTTTGCCCTATCAATGCAGCAAAAGGGCAAAGCTTTGTGAGGAGTAAGGCTGTCGGTCTGTTATGACCGACACATGATATGCTTGGACTTAAGAGACTTCTATATAACATGAAAATTTTCATTTGTCTTGCTCAAGGGTAGGTGAGAATAAGTCTGCTGGACAGTGGAAACTAAGTATGTGTGGATGTGGCCCCACTCTGCATTGCCATAAATAAAAATATAAAAATGTAGCTTATAATCCTGACATACAGTGAATTACAGGCAGGTATTGGGTTCTGAGTCCAACTGCTTTTGCACTTATTTTCGTATTCTTAGGAAACATCTTTACAGCAGATCAAAAATGTTCAGAAGTTAATGGTCCTTCACGTGCTTTTTAACTGTGTGCCAAAAGCTGGCCCTTTAGGATGCAACATCCTCAGCTTCTGGTGCAGAAGTCACCAAGCTGAGGGGTCCAGGCTCCGTTTCTTGGGAAAGAAATACCTCAGGACCTGCACAATTTTCTGCTCTGCTTCCCTCCCAGGCTCTCTGGATTCAGCTGCTTCTGGCTAATGTTCCTCCCCGGAGAGGCAGGACCTGCCAGGAAGGTGTTTGGAGGCTCTCCCGTGCTCCTACTGAGGCTGACTTTTATCCTTCCTTTGCAGATGCCTGTCCTGCTTGCTTGTCTCTCAGGTGCTATTCAGAAGACTGGTTTATTTGCATATATGGTTAGGCTTTTTTCAGTACAGTCATTGTTATCTGTACTAGTGATACTCTGGGTTTCTGTTTTATATTCTTGCTTTTCTGGCAGCAAACCCGTCCTCTTGGAGAAAAGGGCACTTCGTTAATATTTGTCATGTAGATTGAGCAGGCTGGGAGGTGAGAAAGGTGGCTAAACATCCCCCCTTCTCCCCAGTAAATGTGCTGGTGTGGGCTCTGCAGACTCAGTGTTGTGGGCTGATGTATGGCTCTGACTGGGGCTGTAGGTATGGCCCTGGGCCACCAAAACCCACCACGGATCACACTCTCAGTTATAGGGGTTATAATTTTGAAAGCTGTGACCCTGAACATACAGACAGAGCATGGTGAAAGCCAATGAAGTTAAATTTTGGTGACAGTGTCGCTAAGATGGCTCGTCTTGTCCTTTTATGTGAGCAGAGTAGGATGGAGTGGGAAGGTGGTGGAGGATCATTGAAAAGGATGCTGCTAGCATGGCATTAGCTGGCTCCAGCAGGAGGTACATGGAAATGAATTCCTGGAGAGTAGGTTTGATAAGCATCTTGAATTCTCCTGGGCTTGACTGGGAGCTGGTGATATTTAAGTATACGACTGAGAGGTTCAAATAAAGGTTTGTCCCTTACACAGCCACTCTGTTACTCAGATATCTGTGTTTTGTGGCTGTCAGTGGGAAGAAGCAAAGTGAGCAGATGATGCTGAATTATACAGGCAGTAATGCATAATCATATTTTTCATTCATGGCGGAGGTGGATGAAATGTCTGTAGAGATATATTTGAAGTCCTCCTTAAATATTTTTAATAAAATCATGACTTGCTGGTTTCAAAGCAATCAGTTCTTTAATCTGTTTGATTACATGTAGAAACCAGGACATTTTCAACATAAAAGTCTGCATACAAGTTTTGCAACTCCAAGGTTTGTTGTAAATAGCATAAAAGTCATGAGGCATCTTCACATGGGGATTAAGATGCAATCCTTCTTATTGCATATTATCAATTCCTTTTTGATGAATTTCTTTTATATGAGGAAATCCAATTCAGAACACTGAATCCCAGTAGTAATAAGTTGGTACACATATGTACATCTCACTTCGGTCTCAGAGCAGCCTCTACATTTTCTATGCTGCAATAAAAGGAACTTTAAAAAAGAGGAAAAGCCAAATCCTGTAATCCTTTGTTTGTCTAGAAGTGAAATTCTTCTGTGTTCTCTGTGTGAGAGAGAGACAGCTGCTCCACAACGCACTAGAGCTTCGTGTGCTTCAAAAGAGGAAGCTCAGAGTAAATATTTGTAGCTGTCAGTGGAATCCTCTTGGTGTGCAAACATTTGGTGCTGGGGGCTTCCCTGCTTGTTTTCAGGCTTTTGGGCTGTGTGGATCCCGTGAGCCTGGCTTAAAAATTCCCTGAGAACAACGTAAATTAACCTCCTATTTTTGAGGTCCATATTACCTTTTCTTTACTGATCCAGCTGCTTTGTACATCTTCCTCCCAGTTGTGGTCCTTGACCCCCTGCAGGCATTTGTAGACTGCAAATGCAGAGCCTCTCATCTTTTTCTTAGCAAACTGAATGGCTTGATTGGAAAGTGGAATTCCCATACAAGTGACAGGTATAACAAGACAGGTGGCCTTGTGAGTGCCTTTTGCTTGTGCCTGCTCTATCACCGTGCATTCATTCTCACCTCTCATGACAAGACACAAGGTCAGCATCACCATCCTGCCAAGGCAGCAACAAGAGGTTGAGTTTGCCCAGGTTTGAAGAGTAGATCTAGGACAGAGTGGAGAATGAGCTTGCTTTCTGCCGTGGCAATGAGCTGTGGCTGCAGCCCAGTGCAGGCTGAGGGCACACAGAGCCCCCCTGCAGTACAGTGAGTGCTGCAGCAGCACCAGCCTTTCAGCTGACTTGCCTTGCAGCCCCCAAGGTTGGAGCTTCATGGATTCACAGCTGTCTTTAAAAGACATTGGATAACTGGAAAGTAAAGATGGGAGAACAAGGAGTTTGGGCTCCTAATAATCATCTTCTACTGTGATTTCTTTTTTTATTTTTAATTTGAAAAGGGTGTAACCAAACTAGGAGAATGTACCTATTCAGAAGGATTGTGTGTCACATATTCTTAAAAGATAGAGAAATTACTTCTTGTCCCTTGTGTACAGTGGATATTCCATTTGTGTGTGTAATTTGTCACTGTTTTGCCTCACTCAGTTAATTTATCCCAGGTGACAGGTCTGGTGTTGGTTATAGATCATATGGAACTTTTCTGTGATTATAAAAAAAGAGGGTATTTTTTGTATTTGTTATTAATGTTATTAATGAAATACGTTGTGTATGTAACTATTTTAAGTCATAGCCATCCTTATATTTTGGTGCTATCCCTTTTGATAACTTTATAGTGTGTAGCTGTCCCCTAATTAGGGGATAGCATGGTAACTCAGTTGCCACACAGAAGTTATGCTGGTTTTTGAAATATGCTTCATCCCTCAGTCCCCAACTAATTTGGTACAAGCAGGGCTCTAAAATAACTGCTCAGAATGCTGTGGACTTGAGCCCATATAAGCTAATCTTTTATAACTGCCAGAGCAATAAAAAACACAGCTAAACATCCCTAATTGAAGTCATCTTCATGACAGAGTGGTAAAACTTGCTAGGACTTCTCCCACTGATGGCTATATTTATCTGGGTGTGCCAGTGCTGAGCACTGAAGTGCTGCCTGGTGGTGTGTGCTGCCAGTGCTGGCTACTGAGCTCTGTGAAGTTTCATCCACTGTGGTATGTGGTTATCCATTAAAAACAGATTTAATTAATCTACATTTGAATCGGTTTTTGGTTGGAGTTATGTTTCTGAGGAGAGGAATAACCACATCCAGTATATATCAGTGTAGTTCATCTCTTGCTGTTTCAATTTAAACCCTAATCTTTTCAGTGCAAGAATGTTTAGATGTTCTAAGAACGTTTTCATGTCTCTGGCACCAAAATACTTCCTTTATTTTCTCAAATTTATGGAAGATAAACATTTATAGATCCTCCTGCAAGATATTTCCATGTTGCAGAATGCTGTGATAATGTGCATGTTAAAATATGTGTTTGGAACTCTTTGTGATGACCAGTTTCAAAATGAAATTATATGTCTCTTTAGGGAAGAAGCCTTGATAAATTATTTAAGCCTTTTAAAAATTAGTGTGTAATGAATACTGGCATATTCTTGTATGAAGTTCATTCTCTTATCTAAGGTTAAGCTGTAAAAGGATATAAACCTTGAACCAGAGTAGAACTGATGCATTCATAATATCCACTTTAAATGCTAACTCAAATTTGATCAAGCTATTGTGCAAAGTATGTTCACCTCCCTTGAAATTTACTCTCAGAGCAGCAACATTGCAAAAGCTTGTGGACCCATTGGCTAAATACTACCAGGGTAACATGAACACTTAACAAGCAACTTACAAGGCTAAGAAGGGTCCAGTCTGTCTTTTTGTACAATGTCTTGGAGCACTGAAGGCTATAATGTTCTCTCTTTGAGGCAGGAACCCCTGTATTTGAAAATGTCAGCATTGAGAGAATTTGGTGCTCGTCTGGGAGTTGATTTCAGCAATTGTTTATCAGATTTGTGTGGGAGGGGATTCCACCAGGCTGGAGGTGCATGTTTAAATCCGTGTACTTGTCAATGCGCGAGTGCTGAGCCAGGCTCAGACTGCAGTGGGTTTGGGACAAAAAAAGGGAGTGAGGAAGTGAACACAGGCACATGGAAGAATGGGGCAGGGGGAGCCTGTTTTGCACATGTGCCAAACTGAGTATCCATAAAATCTACATTTCCAGTTATGGATAACCAACAAGCCTGCATAGCTTCGGAACAAGCTGGGCATGAGAAAGATGAGACCAGGAGCACTCAGGAGTCAGGGAATGGAGCACTGCCCTGCCTCGGGCTTTGTCCCACGGTGGCTCCAGCAGCTGGCACTGTCCCACTGCCAGCAGATTTCAGAGTGAACAGCTGGGAACCACAGACTCCAAACATGGTAAACCCATGACTGAGGAATGAGAGACTGCTGATTCCAGGTTGTTTATGTAACTCAAAGTCTTCATTCTCAGCATATCATGTTGAATGTTTTGCCTTTTTAAATGTCTGTGGAATAACAGGGCAAGTAGTTGTGTGCCATTCTTTGTGTACTTTCCACGACTTATTTTGTTCAGTTAGTCCTTGTACTTTTGCTCTGTGATTGACAACTGTGTGTGGAAAATTGAAAGAAATACATTGCAGTATGCTGGGTATATAAGAGAAAGTATTTGCAATGGTTATTCCATCTGAATTTCATCAGTAGCCCCGTCCACCCTTCCCTTTTCTTCGTTCATATGCTGTGTAAGTGCACTGCCAGTCTTTGGAGAATACTTGTTCCCAATGTACAGTGAAAGGAGCTGCCAGAGTGGTTTTGGGTATGAGCAGGTAACTTCAGTCTTCCTACAGCTACAGGCAGTGTGTTCTGCCTTTATCACACTGGAAACTTACTTTTGTGTTAGTAGCTGCACTGTGTCACACTGCTGACTCTTTCTCCTTCATGTGGATGAACCTGTGATCACCTGTAATTGACCTGGCTGAAATGATGAAAATACCTAACAGTCTGGGGTTGAGATGTTTTGAATGGTTTCTGCTCCATGAATGGTGGCATTCCAACCAGTTAGAAAATAAAGGAACAGTCTGCTTTATTATTTTTCAGATCATTACCTTGTTAAAGTCCTTGTTGAGGAGTGTCTTCTTGATATTAACATAAGTCAGTAGAATACTAAAAGGAACAAAAACCTAGTTTGGACTGTCTATGATCTATTTTAAGATTCTATTTTATTCCTCCTTTCTTTGCTAAGGCTTTGTTTCTCTTCCATCAATGTAATGCATTGAAGAATCCAATGAACATAAACAACTGCATCCAGCACTGCGATGAATGAATACATCTTGATCATAGGAATACCATTTTTTTAGGCAAAAAATAGAACAGTAAGCCACATGCTTCTGTGAGGTATTAAATTCTTAAAATGATTTATCCTTTCTCTCTCTAACATGTGTCGCTTTCTTTGGTGTGCTGAGGAATATCTTGCCACCTTATTCTGCAAAAAAATCTTGGGGAATAAAGTTAGCAGTTTATCAAATACTGTTTTTAAGTTGCTTGTGTCTTTTTTCCCCAACTGCTCCAGAAGTGCTTGGCTTTGCTTCAAGAAATCCACAGTAAATTTTGGGGAAATTCTGTCAAGTTAAGGTGATGCCGAGGTCTATGACTGTGCACAGCAAATGGTGTTTGCTGAGGAGCTGATCATATCTTTGAAGTGGTGAAATAACTATTAAGCTTTTTTTTTTTGATTGCTAATGAGGGATATACTGACATGACCTATACCTTATTAGCATTTTATTTTGTTGGTGTGTATCTTGTTTACTAGACAAATTATTTTTACTTTAGATTGCTCAGCAAGAACTGTCTTATATTTAATTAAACTGATTTTTTCCTTGTCTTTGCTTATTGTGTTCAACTGGAAAACAGAAGAGCTGAAATGTATTGATCAGATATTCTTTGAGATCTGAAAACTTCTTTAGTTTGGCTAAACACAATTTTTATAAAATCATTTAGGATTTCTTCAGGGAAATACAGTAAGTGTTCACTTTCATTTTGTCCTCTTTACTCCATCATCTGTTTGTGAGGGATAATGTCAGCAAAGAAAGAGTTTGTATATTGATTTGTTTTCTTTGTAAGAAAATGTTTTGTGGTTTTTTGGAACAGCTGTTTGTTTTTTTCCCTAAAGCTTCTGGCCTTTCCACTTCCATCTAGACCTTAAAACTCTGAGGTTATGGCTCATTAGAGATACCATCTATATCTATTGTTTCTTCCTTTCCTGCTAAGTTTTCTTTTGCTGTTTCTGATATATATAGGTGGTAACCATGTCAAATGAAGCTTCAGACCCTGGGTAAGAGCAGCCTGTGAGGTGGTGCCAATGAATGTGGGCTCTCCACTGTGACGAGCCATGTGGGATGCAGTAATTCTGCGTATGAGGCTTTCCTCACTGCATCTTGAGATTATTTACTGAAATAGATGTCATGCATAGATGTAATAGCATCAGTAACTTCATCTGAACAGGTTGTAGCAACCAAATACGCCTTTGGCATCCACATTTAAAATCAGCTTGCTCATCATTACAGTCATAATAGCTCTATAGCAGCCTTGCAGCTCTTTTGAGAAACAGGGAAGGTAACGTGTCAGTACCTGCAATAGTGTGAGTGTTCCTGTGGTATACTTGAAGCTGGATCACTAGGAATCAATTTATCTGGAGCAATAAGTACCCCCCGTGCTTTGTGGAGGATACCCTAGGCTCCTCTCCACAGGTTATTAAAAATAAAATGAAAGGTGCGAAAATCTAGTACTGCAGCATCTTGTTTGTGAAGGCAAGAAAATTCTACTGAGAGACTTTTTGGATTGATCCTGTATTGATGTGGCAGCCTTGCAGAAGAACTGGCTAAATGCAAATAAAAGGGGCAATTGCCAAGAGACTTAACAAGTATTGGGAGATTGATGTTATGAGTTTGAGCATGTACTGCTTTGTGTGGCCATTTATATACTCCCATAAAACCTCAGTGTTTCGTCCCCTCTTACCAGCAAAAATCTGATACCAGCATGTTTTCAGTATTGTGACTGAAGTGGATTGACCCTGGCTGGGCCCAGGTGACCACCAAAGCTGCTCTGTCACTCCCCTCCTCAGATGCACAGGGGAGAGAAAATATAATGAAAGGCTTGGGGGTTGAGATAAGGACAGGGAGATCATGCAGTAATTACTGTCAAGGGCAAAACACTCATCTTGGGGAAATTAGTTTGATTTATTAGCAGTCAAATCATACTAGGGTAATGAGAAATAAAAGCAAATGTTAAAACACCTTTCCCCCACCCTCCCTTCTTCCTGAACTCTGCTTCACTCAGGATTTTCTCTCCCTCCTCTCCTCCAGCAGCACAGGGAGACGGGGACCTGGGGCTGTGGTCTGTCCATCACAGATTGTTTCTATTGCTCCTTCATCTTCAGGAGGGGGACTCCTCACATTCTTCCCTTGCTCCACCATGGGGTCTCTCACGTGGGAGACAGCCCTCCATGAACTTCTCCAGTGTGAGTCCTCCTCAGAAGTAATTTCTTCCCTATGTCTTAAATACATTATCCCAGATGTGCCTGCAGTGTTGCTGATGGGTTTGGCCTTGGGCTGTTGGAAGCAGCTGGCACTGGCTTTGTTGGATCTGGGGAAAGCTTCTGGCAGCTTCTCAGAGAAGCCACATCAATGGTCCCTTCCCTGCTACCAAACCCTGACCACACAAACCTGGTATGTTCCACCCCTACTCAGTTTGATGTTAATTTATAGGAATAATGCACATTTTCTGATACAGGATGCTTGCTTATTCTTTAAACAGCATCTCCTACAGATATCTGCAGTAAGTTCTACAGCAGTTCTTGAATATACTCGTGCCTTGAATGCTGGGAAAAGGATTCCCCTGGCATTGCTTGTATTTAGTAGAATCGTTCACCTCTGAATGCTTTGTCAGCAGGCAATTGCCTTTCCTTAATTTAGGGAGGTGATTGAGCTGTGCCTGATCCGGAGGTTTCCATTAGAACAAAGGGGCTGCTGCTGGAGTGGTGCAAACATGTTCATTTGCACTCTCTGCATGTACAAATGAGAATGTACAGCCAACATTCCCAGGGGTAGGCAAATAATCCAGCTCTGATTCATTGTCTGCAAATAGGACAATTCCCAGTTTGGTTTATTCTAAGGAAGATACATGAAAATAGTCCAGATATCCCCCCAGATACATTGTTACGGCTTCATCTTAAGGTCATTGTCGGTTTATGGAACTTCTAGAGAAAATATTAACACAAAACAGAAATTTCCAGTATGATATTAGCTCCTATGTACCTGTGAAAAGATGTAATTTTAATTTATTGTAACCCTAACTTCTGTTTTCTAGGGGAAGTAACATGTTGTAAAAGTAGATCGATTCCTATGCAATAAAAATCTGCTTTCCTTCTCACTGAGGCTGTTATGTATTTAGCAATTTACCCATTTTTCGTGACAATGAACACATTGTATAGTATGAATAATTTTACTGCCATTGTATTAAGTTTTAATAATACTTTAAACTGAACATTTTTTATGACATATGTAATTTCAGTGTTCCAGAAAAACATTCTAGAGAACAGAACAAATTAATGGTGCTTACCAATAATGGATCTTGTCAAAATTAATTTTAAAATAACAATGATCATAGTAATTAATTGCAGTGAGTTTCTTGTGTCAAGCACTCTCACTGCAATTTACATTTGATAAGAATGATGATTGTTCATCTGAACCTGTCTTGTGATCTTGACTAAACTTCAGCTTTATTTACCCAAATAAACACAAATGTAAGTCCACAAAATCTGTGCATAAACCTCATAAAGTACAATAGCTGCAATCTATGTGTAACTATACCCACAAGAATATTTAAAACAATCAAGTAAGTATCATCCCAGGAGCAAAGGGCTGAGATTTGCACTTATTGATTATTGAGCTCAGCTGAGATTTTAACATTGATTCTCGAACTCGCTTGCTTTGCCAAGAGCATGAATTATGAATGCAGTCTGTTGAAACCCAAAGTATACATCCTCTCACTGTGATTGCTGCAGACACTGTGCTGGGCTCTGCCAACAAAGTGCAGGTAATGCAGGATGGGGATGTGTAGTGGTGACTTTTATCTCTGAAAGCTCCTTGAGTACTGACTCTCAGGGCTCAGGACAGCTGCTGCAAGGAGCAGTTAATGTGCTGTAAACCTGCAACTTAGTTTATGTTGCACCAATTTACTCTGCTCTCTAATTTATATTTGAGATACAAAAGGCATGCAGGTTGCATTGATCCAGTCTACAAGCCAAGCTCTGAAAATCGGTCTTTTGGATATCTTCTTCAAGCTCTGTAGCATCCTTTTCTCTGTTTTAATTAGTTGCCTCTAATAAGCAAATGCCAGAATCAAATTTGTGTTCCCTAATTCATACAGTCCTCATGTTTTTTGTACAAAGGACACTTCACTTTTCAGGGAGGAAGAGTGTCTAATATCCAGCACCTTAAAGGCAGCAGTGCTCTGTGGCACTGGAGGTCCAATGCTGTCATTTTGGCATCCTGCCTGGCTCAGGGACTTGTTCAGGTTTCCTCCTCCTGGGTACAGCACTGAAAGCTCAAGGGACATTCCTGCTTCCCCAGAAATTCCTTTTTGCTAGTCAAGCAATGCTTTGTTCTTTGTGCTTCCTGTAGAAGAAAAAATGTTTAGATCTCATACTTCATACAGCAATTGGTCAGTAGTAAATAACTCAGCATTTTGCATGTGGCATGTATTTTATTGTAAGTGGTAAGGACACTTCTCTACTGTAGGCCCTAAAAGACAAAAGCCTCTTGAGTTAGCAAACACAGAGTAATTCTGAGGGCAAGAAACTTGAGTGCTGCCCCACAGCACCCAGCATCCTGCTGGCGTCTCACAGGATTGCTGGTCATGTCTCCAGGGCTCGTAGAGGAGTCCTGGAGAGCATCAGGCACAAGTGTATTATTGAATGTTGGATACTTTTCATAACAAAGTGTTTCCCAGTCTGTCATTTTTATATGTCAAGCAGGTGCTGTTGGCACCAAGTGTGTAGTGACTGAGCCCAGAGCCCGTGGGCACCATGGGGACCTCCCCTCTGGAGACTGGTGTTGTAGGGAGGAGGATGTGATGGGAAATTGGAGGCAGGTACTGAAAAAGTCTTGCACATACTGAGACATTCTCTGTTGTTAATTAATTGTTGCAATTACTGGTGTTTTGACACAAACTAAAAATTGCAGTTTCAAGTAATAAGAAAGCATTCTTAGTGTACTTCAGACAGTGAGAACAAGCGAACTGTATCACCTTCCAGAAATGCAGATATTTGTCTGCAAGCCAGACTTTAAGACGTTTTAAACTGAATGCATTATATGTTACAGACTTCTGGAGGACTAATCTAGCCACATCATCTATTTCATAAAGCTGCTGTTTAAACTTTAAATCACTGTTTTCAGGGGTTGTTTGTTTGGCCTTATAAATTCAAATACATCTGAAACTTGTCATGCAAAATTCAAGTTAGAAAGCAATTCTGTGCACTGAAGTCTCAAGAAAAAAAAAGGTAAGTAATTTTCCTGTGAGATGTTTACTATGAAGAGAGCAGTTTGTTGCTATAGAATCAAAAATAAGTTTTCCAGATTTGATTTCTGAATGTCTTTAGCTTTTGCACTTAAAACTGTGGAATGAATTATACTGAGATTAGAATATGCTGCAGGAGCAAAGCATCTAAACTATCTCTTTTCAAAATGAATAGGCAGTGTATTAATGCACATGTTAGGTCAATCTCTAGTTGTCTGTTATAGCGACTGATGCACGTTGTCTCTCCCTGAATGACAGAGTGTACTGTTTGATATCCAGCAGGAAAAGAAGCTACTCTTTTTTACAGAGACTTGGTACATCCTGGCTGCAGGCTTGGAGGGGAAAATGAGGCTTTGAGAAAGGCTGGAGGGTGATGGAGCTCATGGGTCAGCCTCGAGGAGTTGGTGCCAAGCTGGCACCAGCTGCAGACTCACCTGGACTGGTGGTTCAGGGGAAGCAGCAGAGGCCCTGGCACAGTGGTAGCACACACTGCCAGTAGGGCTGTTTCTTCTGGAAGGCATCAAAACCTGAAACCCCTGAGACGCTGGGTAGTAATTACAGCCTTTGTGATATTCTCTGGTGATATGAACCAAGCTGTTACTTAAACCCTGATAGTAATATGCTAATATGAGTACTCTTGCTAAAGTCTATTCTCCTTAATTATATTCTGTTTAGCTGCCTTCCCACTGATGCAGTTTTATCCTGCATTTCTTACCCTATTTGTTGTATTGCATAAGACCTTGTAGCAGACACTGAGTATTCAACCTGTCTTGAGAAATATCATCTGACTGGCATGTGAGATGGTCTGGGATTCTTCTCCTGTGAGGAGCTGCTGGACAGAAATATAAGGTTTTGCTGTAAGAAAGGTCCTGGAAATTTTTGACAAAACAACATTTTGCCTCCTCTGATGCTTTGAAAATGCATTGCAGCAGATGGCCCTGTGCTCAGTGATTTCTACTGTTAGCTTTGATGGTGTTTACAGAGATAACCTTTAATACCCAAGGGAAACAACAATCCAGGTCTTTCTGTGCTGACATAAGATGCAGAAGAATGAGTGAAGTATACTGGTAAATGAGTTATTGGTGTGCCTGCTGACCCTAAAAACATCATCGCTTACCTCTTCAAAATACAAATCACAGTAAGAAAATAAATGAATACTTGAGGAAATAATAAGAAAGGGCCTGTCTTAGTGATCAATGAATGCTGTCAGAGCTCTTCAGAAGTTTATCAAAAGCATCTTACGGGAAATTTTTTATAAGAATCTTTTATATCTACTTCATAGTAAATGAACAGGTGGTTCATGAAACAAATAAGACTGTCTACAATAGACTAATTTGTCTATCCCTGTGTATTTTGAAAAGGTGTGAGTTGTTTAATGTAGGGGTTAGACATGTGGAACAGCATCCACTTAGCCCTCTCTTTGGATTTTCAGGTGCTCTTCCCACTGGTTTTGCTGTGAGAGGGTGGAGTTTGTAACACTTGTATGGTTCTGCAAGGATAATACTATTTTTTTTTTTTGGTGAGTTCTCCAATCAGTGCTCAGTTCCTCGCAGCAGCAACCTCCTGCAAGCTGCAGTTGTTGTCTTTCTGCAAAAGAATCTGCCATGCAAGGGCTCTGCACAGCACCTTGGCCAGCGCCGATGGTTCCACTTAGCTCTCCGCCCAGTCTGGCACTGATGGGAGGAATCCTGTCCCCAGAGATGGTGGGAACAGCCTGGGGCAGCACTTTGCTGGGAAAGTCTCAGAGAGGCAGGTCCCATGCTGTCTGCATTAAGAGTTTTCTTGCAGAAGTGTGTAATAGAGGAGAAATTAAGTAAAATGGCATTCTCTGGGTGGATTTTGGCATCATACATCCCTGTTGGTGTTTCCAATGGTAAGTGTTGCTTTCCCATTAGTGTAATTACTGGTGGAGCTACAAACAAGTCAGCCCAGTGTAATTAAAGCACTGATGAGACCTGAATTTATGGCTCTCTTTACAGCATCATGTTCTTTTTAGATCAAAACTTTGAAGTTGGTTGTCTGAAATGCAGAAGGAGCTGAGCATTGCTGCACAAGATGTCAGGGACACAGTGATCCTTCTAAGGACTGAAACCTGCCAGGGAGACTTGCAGATGGGCAGCTGCAGCCTCGCTTGGAGCAGCCCAGGCACCTGTGAGCAGATGTTCTGTTGGAGTGAGTCCAGAGGAGGCCACAAGGATGTTCCAAGGGCTGGAGCATCTCTCCTGTGGAGACAGGCTGAGACCTGGGGCTGTTCAGCCTGGAGAAGAGCAGGCTCCAGGGAGATCTGAGAGCCCCTTCCACTGCCTGAAGGGGCCTCAAGAGAGCTGGAGAGGCACTTCTGACCAGGGCACATAGTGACAAGACAAGGGAAAATGGCTTTAAACTAAAAGAGGGCAGGTTTAGGTTAGATTTTAGAATTAATTTCTTCCCTTCGAGAGTGGTTGGGCCCTGGAACAGGTTGCCCAGAGAAGTTGTGGATGCCCCATCCCTGGAAGTGTTTAAGACCAGGATGGATGGGGCCCTGAACATTCTGGTCTAGTGGAAAGTGTCCCTCCCCAACAGCAGGGGAGTTGGTACTACATGATCTTTAAGGTCCTTTCCAACCCAAACCATTCTGCAGTTCTATGGTTCTGAGGGTTTCTATTTATATATATTTATTTGTTTTAACAGCAGACAGGAACTTGAATAAGAAGAGGCAAGCTGAATTTTGATAGGGATGGGAGGTCTTTTGGTAGGTGATGCACTCTGATGGGGACTTTGGTGCACTTGGGGAGTACCAGGGTCCACTGAATTTTTCATAGGGCATGTCCCTCATCTCATACAGTCCATGATGTCTCTGCAGAGTGCAGTTTTTTGTTTAAAGGAGTGGGTATGAAACACTGTAAGAAAGATGACGTGCCCCACCCTTTAGTGCCCCATGCCAGAGATGAGCAGGTGAGGCTCATTTGGAAGTGAAATCTGTCTGCATAGACAGACTGGGCTGATGCCCCGCTGGTGGCTCAGGAATTCTTAGAATCCTAGAATCAAGGCTGGAAAAGACCTCTAAGATCATCGAGTCCAACTGTTGATGTAGCACAGTCATGTCCATCGCTAAACCATGTCTTCAAATGCCACATCCACAAGTTTTTTGAGCACTTCCAGGGATGGCGATTGCACCACTTGAGGGGGGTGCCAAGGAGAATGCCTTGCAAATAGAAGTCCTGTGTTCACAGAAGATGTAGCACTGACAAGTGGTTTTTTCCCTTCTTGTTTGGTTCCTGTCGTTTGGCCCTGACTTCTGTGCAAAAGTGAGTAGATATTTAATTTCTTTCCCTATCTGCCTCTGACTTCCTGGTCTGGCCAGTGTGGAGAGAGTTGGATTGCTCATTTTACCTTGAGATGTGACCCTCAAGTGTTCTTTTCTCAAGTGTTCAAGTGTTCTCTGGCCTGGAGTGGCCTGGAAATGGTGGAAGGTAATAGGATGAGCCACCACTTCCACCCCTGGGAACCCATTGTGAAGAACTGGCTGATCATCACTGCCTTGCAGAGCAGACGATGAGATCATGTAGTGCTGACAATCTGGGATGGTCTTTTAAATGGGATGATGACTAGTAAATGTGGGCTATGCAGCTTTCTATTGAATTGATTAAATTTCTTAAGGTATAAATCCTCTAGGCAAGATTATACATTACCGCAGCAAATTATCCAAATGTACAAGAGTTATTGAGGAGTTAAATGCATCTGAGTTATGAAGTGCCAAACATCCTGGGAACAGACAAGTCTGATTATGTCCTTTATCGTGTTAGAGCCATTTTATGGGTAATATGTCTGAATAAATCTGAAAATGTCAAACCTACACATTAGCAACAGATTTGTCTTGATGCTCCACACTACTGAACAGTGCACTGCACTTGGCAGTGTGAAGGGCTGGAGATGGGAATGAGAGGCCATTTGAAGGGATGACACTGCTCTGTATCTCTCTTACCTCTGCCTAAACCCCATAACTGTATGGGTTTGGGTGGCTGTTGTGACCCTGCTGTTTTCTGGGGGGATGTTCTAGAAATGTTCCTGCTAGGCTGAGTGAGTAATGTGGTCAAGTTGAAATTCACCTCTGCATTGTCTTTATATTCCTGCTACATCTCTTATATGCTCTTGTCTTATTTCTGGTGATTGGAGCATCAGGATACCATGGAAAACAGAGCTGATGCTCCTGTCTGTACAGATACGCTGACAAGTGAATGTAACAGGTTGTTGCTATTTGTGTTTCATTTGAATAGAAGTGGCCTCTCCAAATACTAGCACATATAAAAGAAAAAAAAAATCTAATTAGAAAAGAAAAGCAATCAGCATATTTTATTTTGGTGAGTGCTTTATATTTTGGCATTTTTGGCAAGTTTTTTGTTGTTGGATTTTTGGGGTTTTTTTGCTTGTTTTCCCTTGCTTTAGGTTAATATCAATACAACTGTACCTGAAGGAAAAATTAAATAGCTGGACTGACAACAACTATCTGTACTAGGAGTAGGATAGCTTTGTGAGGGGAAAGCTGCTCACTGCCTGCAGGTGAGATCTAAAGAGCTCCCTGCTCTGTGGGAGTGCTCCACCAAAAAAATTAGCGCCCTGAAAGGACTGTTATATGTGTGCACATCTATAAATCTTGTCACCAGAAATACTGAACAAACACCTCAGGTAATAACACTGAAGAATTAAGTGTCCCTGCTGTTTGTGACTAGGTAGCCAAGAGAAAAGCTGGATGACTGGTTCCAGTTGCTCTCTGATGCCCTGTAACCTTGCTGTGGTGGGAAGGCATGTGGGGTGAGGTCTATCCTGCATGCTGGACAGATCTGAACAGTCTTACTCTTGGGTGTTAAACTGTTTTTGCATCACATTCTGTTAAATTAATCAGACTGGAGAAATTATGAGAATACTCTCTGATGCCAAAGTGCCTGTGCCCAAACTGCACCATAGCTTCCCTGTATCACTTACAGGTACGGATCTGCAGAAATGCTCATGACAAGAAGGTGATACAGGAAATAATCTCAGTAGAACTGAAACAAGCTGTGTCACAGATTCACTGTCTCCTCTGTCACAGTGGAGAACTTTTCAGGAGAAGTCATATCCCAGGCTATTACATATATTGCAATGGAAATCTTGCCACACCATACTATGCTGCAGGATCTAAGGCTTTTATTGAAGTTATTTACCTTACGGGCCCCTGGTTTTTCCTGATTGTAATTAAATAGTGTAAGCTAAGAAGTGTAAATACTTTGTCATGTGAAACACACAGATAGTAGCAAGCAACAGAGGGAGCCACTTTTGCTTTAAATGAATGGCAGATCAAATCACCACATTCATCTGGGCTTGATATCTTCTGTCTACCAACATATATTTGCTTTTATTTCTCATCTGTATAATGCAGCCAAATGCTAAAATGTGCACCATACACAACCTAAATAAGAACCAGATGAGGCAGTTCACAAATTATTTAGTGAGTGGTCAGTCATGGATGGCTTTACAGAATTACTTTTAAGGCTTGAGTAATTGAGCATCTTCTGTAATGTATCCCTGGTTTCTGTGGACAGAAAAACCTAAGAAGAGGCCAGCAGTTTAAAGGTGGGTTTCATTTGAGGTTCTGAGGCTCTACTAGCTCCAGTAACAGGAAAAAAAAAAAACAAATTGCAGAACATTTGGATTTGAAGTCTGCTTTCAGTACTGTTTAAATATTTAATTTCCTGCTTTTAAAACTTGCCTCCAGAAAATTTTTTGTTTATTTAAATACCTGTATGAACAATAGGCAACTCATTGAAATGTATGTCCCATAAAAATAAAGGCAGAAATGATTACAAGTAGTTCTGTGAAGGAAGACTGAGTAGCAATGGTTGTATTGCTGGCAGAGTTACAACTGCATCCTTTTGCAGTCATAATGGAGAGCTACTTGCCCAATGAAGTTGAAAGTAACCTCCTGCACCACTTTGCAGAATGACCTCTTACCCCAGGGTGGTGGAGAAGAGTGACTATCAGAGACTGAGTAGGTGATGGCACCATAGTCTGGAGTCAGAGTCAGAAATGCCTGGGCTGAGGAGCTGTGCCAAGGGGAGAAAGCTTGCAAGAGAAGGAGCTTGTGATGAGCGAACTGTAAACTGAAAACAGGAACAGTCATTGTGGCTTGTGTTCATAAAGTGCTTAGAACTGGGGCTCTAGTACATGTTGGTGACTCTGAGGTGTTGTGGTAGTGTAGATACATACTGAGAAAGATGATGAATGTGGGAGTTCATGATTATGACTAATTATGGCAATATAACAGCATTTCCTATGACACTTTAAATGTTCTTGGATGAGCATTTGGTTATATATTTTAGAGTCTGTTTTATTAAAGGGAGTCCTTGAATAAGTAGCAATATTTAGAGCATAATTTAGAAAAAGAAAAAAACCCACCATCACTCTAGGGAATCTGCCCATTTACTGATTTAATTGTGCAGCTTAAAGATTCTGAAACGTGTCAGGAAGCTTTGCCAATGTAGAGTGACAATATGCAGAGCTCTGATCTGTCACCTGGAGAGCAGCTGGGTCATACACAATCCCATTGATGTGTAAGAGTAACTTTGTCTCTTCTGACTGAAGATATTGTTGGTTTGTAAAGAAATCTTCAGTGATTCTGCTGTTCAGACTAACACAATACATGTTTTTTTGTCTTTTGGGTGGTAGGAGACTTGCCTTCAATCAGAAGCCTATTTCTGCCTGAGTGTCAGTCAGGACTGCTGGAGAATTGTTTCTAAGTAGTCTAGAAAATGGTGGAGTATGCTGAGGTTTTTTCCCTTTGTTCTTTTTCCTTTTCTAAGCCTTTCTTTCCTGCTTGTCTGCTTTCATTTAAGCAGGCTCATGTGCAGGCTGCAGCAGTTTGCTCTGAGTACCTGTCAGGATCTGCTGAGCTCCCCTCAAACCTCCCAAAGAGAGGGAGGTTTGAGGAACCCCTCCATGGAGGGTTCCTTCGCCTTTTCCACTGGAGCAGTAGGAAGGTCCCTGCCAGGGCACAGCTCAGTATTGCCCTCCCAACCTGCCCACCTCTGGGCTAGGCCCTGTAAGGGCACCTGGAGGAGCACCTTTGGACACCACAGCTTGTATTTGTCTTGAACACCAACTCCTTGGTACAGGATAGATTGCATTTCTCTCTGCTGATTGTGCAGTGAGGCTAGAGCACAACTCTAGATTTGGATGCAGGTGTTTCTCCTTTGCTCTCCCTGTGGCACCCCATTCACTGAAGTGGAGAGAAGCAAGGCACAGCATCAGTGGTCAAACCTAAAAGGTTGGGTTGAGTTGTTTTCTTTGTTTTTGTCTAACCACCCTTGGTCCTGTATTTTGTGTTTCGATCCTGCTGCTGAGCAAGTCCAGGTTACTGAGTCCTAAGTTTCCAAAGAGATACTACATTTTTCCAAATACTGAGAAAATTCCTACTTTCATTTGTGTTTTTATCCACCTAATGGGAAAATATGAAATACCTTCACTGCTTTTCCTTTTAAAAACTTTTTGTCAGTATGTTTCCTATGTGGAAATAAACAAAAAAAAGCCATGAGAATTCTTCAGCAGTTGCTCATGATGTGCAAATGTATTTGCATGCTCTTTTTTTAACCTTGTTTTTAAGCCTATTCTTAAAACATCTAATTTCCAACAGGAATGAAAGAAAAAATTAAAAATATTGAAACAGGAGGTAGAAATGCAGTTGCTTTTCTTTTTTTGCCAAGGAAAGATTTCATTTCTCTGAAGACAGAGAGTAGGCGATGGTGAGGACAGCTGTGAATCATTCATCGCTGAGACCTTCAGTTGCTTGAGGAGATGCACATCTCAGCTCGTGGCTGATCTTGTGCCCCAAATCTCCAAGCTCTGGAGCAGCCTGTAGCTAGGGAATATGAGCAAGGAGTAGGTTCTTGAGGGAGAAAAACAGCAAAAAATGCATCTCGTTCAGGTTATTTGTGTCAGATCTGTGTCACCAGGCTCGCTGAGGGGAGGATGGCATCTGGCAGATTTCTTGTCTAAAAAAATGGAAAAAATAGGCCGAGACCTTTCTTTTCTTTTAAAAAAAGGTAATTATATGAGTTGGCAGGAACCTGGAGTGTCTGCCAGTTTGCACATAGCACAGAGAGTTTGGCATTTGCCAAGACTTTTTTTGGCAGTTTTCTGAAGCTGGATGATTTGTTTCTGAGTTTGATCTCCCTCAGTGTCTGAAATGTCAAAAACATATCTGACTAATCGATGACATTGGGATAACCTTCTTGTGCTTATAAGGACACCAAGAGACTTCACCTCCCAGGCTTTGAGATCTGTCTGTTCTCCCTTGTGCTGGAAGCCTCATTGTTTCACCATATTGTGGAGTTGTTTCAGTGCCCACAGGAAGCATCAGAATTGCAAATTCTTCAATTTAAAAGTTATCTTGAAAAATGCCACCAACCAACCAAAGAAAACACAAGTATAACTATGTGGGTTTTTTTACCCAGGACAGAAGAAACCATAACTCCTCTCAGATCTTGAATCAGACCCTCTGACCCATTGCTTTTGCTGTGTGTGTTCTCTCATGCCACTGTAATTATGTGAACAGCTGGTGTATCCCATCCTACACTGCTTACTTCCTTTTATTGGGCAGAAGGGGGTTGTCCTGTGCATCAGAGGGATGGGGCTGTGAATTGTATCCTGCTCAGGATGAAGTCTCCTGGATATGTCCATGCTCCAGCTCATCCTATGGCCAGTGCTGAGTGTCTGCACACTCCTCTGCCTCTCCAAATGCCCCCTCCATGTGCAGCTGCAGAGGTTTTGATGTGCCTCCTCAGTCACTGGGCTGCTGAAGTCAGGAACATTTTGGATGTTGCTGTGCAGATCAGGGCATCCATATGGAGCACCCCAGGCATCATGAAGTGTTATTTCTGAAAGTGTGATAGAAACATCTCTGGCTGGGCAGCCCCTGCCTCTGCAGCTGTTCTCCAAGCTGCTGAGACAGTGAGCGACGGGGCGTTCATTAGAGGGACGGTGCAGACTCTCAGCATCTCCAGAGGCCGTAATTACACTTCAAGAGTCTGGCCATCTCTGTGGGAAATCCCTACCAAAGCTGTTAATCAGGCTGTAGAGTGAGGCTGACAATGATAGGTACTAATGTAGCCCAGTGCTTCCCATTGCTGGCACTTCACAGCCTGGCTCTGGAACGGCAGTGAGCCGTCAGTTCTGCTTCTGAGAAACTCCAAGGAAATATTTCCTGATTGAGGAAAAAGAAACCATGCAGGCTCCCATGGCCTGCAGCTTATTTTGGGTAAACACGTGTAAAGGGGCTGATTCATGCAATGTTTGCATTTTTCTGGAGGTTGGACCAACTCAAGTTACTGTGACCGTAAAGCAGTAAAACTGAAATGCCCTGGAAATGTGATCCTGAACACAGATGAGATGTGTTGTTGATTTTTTTTATAATTTGAAATTCCCTTCTGTGCCAAATATGGGTACTGCAGTGTTGAAATGAAGCTGAAATCTGGCCTGGTGACAGCTATATCTAGCTTTAAAGTATAAACCATCTGTATTTTATGTCTTTAAAAGAAAATTATCACAATGTGTTTCTGTGTATGTGGTCAAAGGAAGATTCTCATCACATGGTGGTGTGATTCTATCGACAGGTATGGAGTTACTGTTCCTGTGTCTTCAAACATACTGAGATCAGGCCTGGGCTTTAAGTGTTTAAGTGATTGCACAATAACAGACAAGTCGTGTCTGCCTGAAGTGGCATGGAATTATCTTTAATTAATTGACTGTCACTTTCTTGTGAGTAGTGTCACCTACCACTGCCTCACCTCTGTAACACAGGATAACACACAACTGCAAAGGTGTGAGAAAACATAAATCCAAATGGGTACCTGTATGGTTACAGGGCATAGCAGATCAAATATTAGATGTTACTGAGTGAAATATCTGTAGCTCTGTGAACAGATTAACTGTCTCCACAAGACACCAGTGATATTATATGGAGGAGGGTGTGCAGACAGGAAAATGACTAAATATAATGTTAAAAGATAGATAACATGAAACAAATGCATAGCTCCACTTACAATTTGAATCCTCATGCATAGCTCCATATGGATTAAACACTCATTCAAATAAGTGCCTGATAGACGATAGAACAAATCACAAAAAGCAGGATATGGTATCATGCACAAAGAGCACATTTAAATGCTTATGGAGGAGAGAAAGACTTCTTTGGGCACCAATCACAGTGGCTTTGCCTTCTGGTGAATGGCAGCCCAGTTTGGTGGGGCAGAAAATCCTGGGAGTGCTGGCTATCAGGAGTCAGGACTGCACTGATGAAACCCCACATTTTTGTTGGTGTATGTCATCACAATTAACAAGTTAATATTTACTCCTTTTCCTCCAGCTTTAAGGCCCAACCTAACAAATAATTTAAGCACTTAATGATGACTGGAGTGTGCTCTGTGAAGTGTTTGTGTATGAATTACTCAAGCATTCAGGTCTGGTTTCTTTTATCCTACATAGATCTCCAATACTTCCTTGCTGGATGTTGTTGATGTGTTTTGAGCTGACACTAGAGAGAAAAAGCAGTGCTGGATCTTACCTGTGACCCTGTGACTGGTTACTGCAGTTTCTTGCCTGCAGTAACCACGAATGCAAATTAGATGGTTTATCAGTAGCTCATTTGCCATTCTTAATGTCAGTGTGCAGATGGCTTCAGGGGAAAGGGGTTTGTATACAAGTAAAGCCTACATCTTGATTAATTCTAGACGAGCTCAAACAAAAGCTGCTTACCCTTTAATAATGCCACATCTTTAAGCTCAGCAGCACATGCATGGCTTAGGGACAATGTGTGTGCCAGACCTGTATGCAAGGGGATGAAATGGCTCCCTTCATGGTGTAGGACTGTGTAGAAGTACTGGGAGAAAGTGCTGAATGGGTGAAAAAGGGTGGCACAACTTCTGTGGTAGGGCAGAAGCCCCAGAGATACCTCCTGGGTAATATGCATGAGGCAGAAGCAGCAAGGAGTGGAAAGGAGCTAAAGAAATCCTGGTGCTCTCCCTCACCCCATACCTCCCAGCCAGCAATGGGCTGATGTCCCAGGCTGGCCAGAGCTCATCCCTGACACCACAGAGGTGCCTGATGCCTTGTGCTGGGGCTGCCCCCCACTCTGCTCTGCTCTGTTCCCTGGCTGGGGTGGTGGGAAATGCCCAGCCACTCAGGCAGCCCCCACCCCTTGTTTCTCCCAGACATCAACTTCTTTCGAGCTGGGTTTGTGTCTGCAATTAAAACTCTAAAAGACTTCTGGCTCTTCATTAATGCCAGGTTTTGAAAAGGAGAGAAAAAGACAACTTGAGTTTGGTATGAAACCTTCAGGTCATCTTGCACCAAATGTAAGGTCAGATAGGTTTAAACCTGATTGATAGCTTTGAAGGAATAGGTAAAAGCATCCACAGCTATTTGAAGAAAAAATGCAATTAAGAAATTAGATTATGGCCAAGACAAATTAATGTAAAATTATACTCTGAAACCTGGTGTAAACTAAAGGAGAGAGGAAGGAGGAGGGATTTGAATGCTAGAAGCAACCTGCAGTTACATTGGAGAAGTTTCTGCAAAACCATAAGAGGTGAACTCAGATCAGTGTGAACTGTGTCTATGAAAACAGGCTTAAAAGAATGAGAACATTCAAAGGAAAACAAGAACGAGTCAACAGTGCTAACCAGTCTGGTATGTACTGATTGACATGAGCAGGACAGAACACCCTACAAACAGTTTTTATTTGGGATTATGTTTCATGTGTCCTCACTGCTGCAAATAAGAAATATTACTCTCATTTGACAGACTTGCCATCTAGCAAAGTATTTCCCAGCATATGAATAATAGCTCAGTGATATGCTTGTGAATGAACAAATCAAGGTTTATGTGGTGGTAGTTTTCCTGTGAAAATAAAAGGAATGTTTGTGGAAAACCTATAGACTTCAAAGAGGCATCTTTTTGTGTTGTAATTTCTAAAGAAAGCTATCTTAGCAACATGGTTCCTTCTTGTTAAACAGGAAAAATGAAAATAAAAACTCCATAGCTTGAAAGGAGTAGGCAGGTTTGCTCTCCAGCAGAGGATACAAAAGGGAGGGTCACAGCTTTGTGTGCGGGGACACCTGGCCAGTTTCAATTGATTCCCTCACAGGATTTCAACTCCTCTGTTGGGATTGTGCTCCTGTTTCTTATAACACAAATGTTCAGGTACTAAATAATTTGAAATGAGAAGAGACCTTGTTGGTTTTTCTCCTGCTGCATAAAAGGCATATCTGTATGTCGGTGGGTTTTCTCCTGCTCTGATTAGGGAGATGATTTAATCATTTCCATTGAGTGGCTTTTCCAGGGATGGGAAGAGATAAACCCCTGTAGCTTGCCTGACATTCATCCCTCTATTCTTCTTTGATTAATTTTCTCAATTTTTTTCTCCTCTTATGTATTCTAATTCCTTTCTGCAATCCCCTCAAAGCATTTAGCATCCACTGCATGATTGTTCTGTCCACACATATGTATTCTGTTCTCTTTGCATAGTAATCTCTACAGCCTTGTAATCTCTGTGGATGCCTAAACTAAACAACTAATTGTGTTTATCTGCAAACTGCTCTGATGACTTGGTCCACTGAAAAAGAGCATTAAGAGCAGGTGGCGAGCTGTGATTGTTGTTTCTGATTGGAGGAGAATTATGCATGTCTTTATTTTTATTATCTCTTTCCTCTGTCTTCTCACCTGCTGTTGGCTCTGGTCTCAACTCTGCAGCATGCCCTGCCTTTTTTCCTCTCTCTGCACTCAGACATGGAGTTAATGCTGCAGAGGGGCTCTGGTTCTCAGCTGCTGTACTAATAGCACGATTGACATTGAGTACTAGGGCAAAATGTTGATTGAGAACCAAGAGAAGACATAATTGCGTGAATTAATGAGGGAGGGAAGGATTAAAATTGTGCTCCTAGCTTCCAGTCATGCCAAATGTTTTCAGAGCAGTATTTTAACAATAAGAATGAGGAAAATGCTAAACATTTGAGGTGCCTGAAGGGCTTGATGGTTAACTCAAGACTGGGTACGCTCCTTCCCTCTCAGGGAAACTCAGCTTTTTTTGGCTGGATTTCCAATGTCATCTGTTCCAAGATGTGAGCAGACAGGGCTCACTGCTTCAGAGATTGCTTGCTGGGATACTCTAAATCCACAGCAGAGTGAAAGGTCAGTGTTCTTCATGCTGCTGAGGTTTGGCACTGAAGAATCTGCTACACAGAGGATTGACCTCGCTGTGCCTGCAGCTGGAGGAAATCACAGTTATCTGTGGGCCACCTGCAGAGTGCAAGTGGGAATCCTCCAGGAACAGAGCTGTTAAAAGCCAGAGGTTCCTGAGGAAAATACAATAGTTAGTTGTTATTACGTTTCCTTTGATAGCAGTACTGCCTTGAGATCTGGCTCAGTCAGTGGGAAGGGTCATGGCTGCATTCCTGTTGGGTTCTTTATGTGCAGAAGGCCCAGAACATAAAACCTGTGAAGGGCTTTCTAACATCTTAGACCTTGGTAATGCTTATGTCAGTTTGCTAAAGGGTCTTGCCTTACTAAATCAACTCCTTCTGAGTATGGCACACTGTGCAACTGTTTGCTGTTGCTTGGCAAATCCCTGGTAAGCTATGAGCCACAAAACAAAATGTCATTTAAGGTTTGAAATCCATCTTACTTTCCTTAAGGTTAAAGGCATGACCCTTTGTTACACTTTTAGCTAGACTTAGCTCCCCAAAATTCAGGAACATTTGTGTGCCGAAGCAGGCAGCCCTGATCTGCACTGTGTATCCAAGGAGCCTCATGATATCTTGCTGGCATTGTTATCCTTAAGTTTTTTCTTTGCAAGCAATCCAGCTCTGTTCACAGTTTTGATGCCAAGGACCTAATTCTGGACTGGTTTCAAATTTTTCTCTCTTGTCTGATTTGAATGTAAGTGGGACAGTTTGTTTTTGGGCAATCAAGCAAAAAATGTAGGTGACTTGACTTCATCTTCTGTGTATTCGTTTTCTGAAGTCAATCTTTAGCTCCAGAAGGAGGGACATCTTCATGCTTTAACAACAATGCAGAACATGGAATCTTGAAATAATTTCTATTGGACGCGACCTTTAAAGATCATCCAGTCCAAGCCCCTGCAATGAGCAGGGAAATCAGATGTGTCTAGTTACAGCACAGATAGCACTGCAGAGCTGTATTTTTGAAAGTATACAAAAGCACCCCGCTACTGTTTTAAGCTGAGTATTTAAAATATTCGGTGAGCCCTGGGGAGATTAAGAGCTTTCCATTCATAACCACTTGCAGCCACCTTTGAGGTTTTTGCATGAACTCAGGAAGCTTATGAAAATGTTTCAGTCCTTTCAAAAGGTGAGCCAGACTCCACTGCGCTCTGTTGCAGTCTCAGCTTATTTTGAGATTTCTTTTTTCTTGTAACAAAGAAAAATGTGTTCTAAATTAACACACACTCTAGTAACTATGCTCTTTTGATGAGGGAACAATCAGAAAATTGCAAATTTAGATAATAAAAGAAAATCTAGTATCTCTTACATACCTTGCAAACCTAATGAAATTAATTTTACTGGTTTCAGTTTTAAAACACACAGAAAGAAGAGCTGCAGGAAGACTGTGCTGTGCATCAGGAGGAAAGGTGGTAAATCTGAGCTGCAGGCACTTTAATGCTCTGGCTCCAGGAAGGGAGCTGCTGTGGCAAAGCACTGGCTTGAATGGACCAGTTGCTTTTTAAACACCTGTTTGTGCCTTGTACAGCCACGACAGGCAGCTATGACTGATGGCACTTGCTGCCTTTGTTTCGCTGCTGTTTCCAGCTGGAGGGTGCAGAGGGTGATGGGTGCATGCAGGGCAGTGGATCTGTGAGCAGGGGCACTGCAGGTACCCTGGGACACCCACAGCCCAGGTAGCCCAGGAACATTCCTCAGGTCCCTGAAGGGAAGCCAAGGGAAACCTGCAAGCACTCAGCATGATGCACTTGCAGCATCCAGTAACACCAGCAGTGAAGGCATTTTCTGAGTCAGAGGATTATGTGCAATCCCAGTTTGGGACAAAGGGTTCACATGAGTGCTCTGGGACGGAGCTGCACAGCTTTTGGAGCATGAGAGCTGCTGAGCTGGATCAGAATTCTGCTCCGTCTGAATCTGGTTCTGCTTGGTCTCAGAGACCTTTGCTTCAGGGGGAGCACAAGGAGCTTGTGGCAGGGAAAGATGAGACAGCCCTGAGACGGGGCCAGTGGTCCCCTGCAAGAAAATCAGGGGCTTGCACTCGTTGGAGAGTCCTGCTTATTGTACTGAAACCCAACTGTTCTTATAAGCTGATATCAGTACCCCAATCCTCTTTTAACCCCTGCTTCAATCTTAACCTTTTGGTTTTGGTACAAAGTTCCAGTGGATTTGCTAGCATTTTATGTTTAGTTTAAATTGCTGACCCTTTGACTGTTCTCTCATCCCTTTGACTGTTCTCTCATTTCACAGCACAAGGAGAAGCCTAGACATTTTTGGCCTGTTGTCTGTAGGCTCCTCATTGCTTTGTACCATCTTTTGGTTTTTTTATTGCTGTAATTTCTGACATAGAGGTGTAAAAAATGAGATGCACAGCTTATCCAGATGGGAAGAAGCTGAGAATGAAAGTGGGCTGGGCAGCAGAATGGAAAGCCTGGCACCACAGCTGCCCAAGGAAACTTTCCCAAGCCACTGTGTTGGTGTGAGCCTGGTCCAGCCTCTGGAGCCTGGAATGTTTTCTGTCTAAAACTGACGTGAGCAGGGAAGATCAGGATTCAAATGCTCACAGCACTGCCTTTGTTTCCAAGAGGACTTTCAAGAAAAGGCCAGTGGTGCTGGCTGCCCCATAAGCTTTTCATTAGTGACTCACTTAGCACTGGGAATAAACAGGGAACTGAATCCAGCTGGGCCTGTCTTGGACTTTTCCCATGAATCCTATTTTTATCTACAGAAATGCAAATCAGAAGTATTTTGCTGAAACTAGTGAGGTACTTTATAATTTATTTGTCAAATTAGTGGGAAATTTCTGAAGCACATGGTTCCAAAAGTATAAGATTTGTTGCTGCTAAATATCCATTCCCTCTGGACAGAGAAGGCTATTCAGATGTGCCTGAGGGTGTGATGAGCTGCCAGGACTGGGAATGTCAGTCAGTGAGGCAGACATGAATGGTCTGGGCTTTCCAAGAAATCGGAAGGCAAAACATATTTAGTAGCATTAAAAGAACAAAGTGGACATATTAAATAATCAGCTTAGGAAAATCCATTTTACAAAGGGTCTGTTTCTGGAAATTAGCTGTTAGTATTTGGTAATAGAATGCTAAACATGGGAAAGTCATGAAACATTGCTCTTAATGCTATGACAGCAAATCAGGCAGTGTCTGTAAAGTCAGCTGCAGGCTCTAGGTCAGCTGAAATCAATGGTCTTGATAGTCTCAGGTTTTCACTTGTGTCCATGCTCTACTCCATCCCGTGTCATAAAGCAGCAAACTGAATTGAGAAGCTGATCAAAATCAAAAGGAACCTTTTTTCCATGGGAGGCTTGGTTGGGTTTTATTTCCTACTAAAACTCAGGATGAACCTCACAGACATGGCTCATGACCCTTGTGTGTTTTGGGAATGCTGTTGGCTTTATACTTTTGTATACAGGGATGCATAATTTTTCTTAGGTGTTTGGCAGATGCCTGGCACCTGCCAGCAGCATTTGTTCCCAGTGTCCTGTGCTGTGCTTCCCTCCCCAGCTGTGATTCAGAAGCTTTCTCTGAATATCCAATAGCTTCTCCTGTTAATAAAATGCGGGTTCCTCCGAAAAGCAAATTATGCTGTGAAATAATACTTCATAGCAATCCTCAGTACTAAGCCTTTTACAAGCTGTCAATATTTAGGATTTGTCTGTATGTAGTGGCTTAGTTTTATCTGCGGGTGAAGCCAGATAAGAAGAGAATTTGTGAGCACAAGGGAATGAGTGGGCTGGTTCATGTGCTTGGAGAGCTCCGCATCCCTGCTCCCACTTCCAGCACGGCACCAGGTAAGGGATGAGGTTTTCCCTCTGTCCAAGGTGGTTGTGTAGATGTTTTGAGATGTGAGTTGACTGAAAGAGAAAGCAAAATGCAGACTAGTGTAGCAGTCTCCTGCTCAGGATCTAAATTGGGCATGGTGGTAGCTCTCTGCCTCTGCCTGCGTAGTTTTAACATGTGGAATAACTGCTTTTTGGGCTACTAAGTTTGGATTAGGAATGTAGAAAAGAAGACTAGACTGACACCTTTCTGTTAGTAATTTCTTCTCTGCAACTGCATTTAATGTCTGTCGCTCTGGTGCTTGTGGTCTTCCATTCTGATGTGTAACCCAGCACCAGGGTTACCCGGCTTGAAGAGATGTCTGTAGGACTTACTGTCCTGAATTCTGCTCTGTGCAGAAACTCAGCTTTTCCATCTTCATCCACTACTTCCTGCAGGCTGTGGATTTACAGCCTGTTATAGCAGTGTGAGAGCCCTGAGCCTCACTGGGCTCCCAGGGTGGGATGTTGCAGCCAGGGTGAGAAGCAGCATCATTACTGGTGCTTCCTTCTAAATTAGAGTAAGCCTGTGAATCAAAAATTCTCTGTGAACGACCTGTGCTCTCAATGTAACTGCATGAGGGCTAACACCTCTCCCCTAAGAGATTTATTTCCTTACCATTGGTTGAGGTTTTCTGTCTCTTTGAGGTCATTGTTTATTGTAGTGTCTCTTTACTTCATTATCTTTTATCAGTTGTGTTTTATCATTTTATTCAGTGTATTTCTAATGGTTATTGTACCCAGCTGATGCCCTTGAAGTTATTAATTTGGCTCTGAATCTTCCAGCATTTCACTGCTTGCTGAAATGCTGACAACTTCACACAGCCTGTCCTGTCCTCTCCTTGCTGTACCTGGAATGTTATTCTTTCTGCCTTTTCTAATATATATTCCAGTGGCCTTTTGTCAAACACTGGTACTGATGCCTGGTGAAACAGGAGAAAATAATTACAGTTCTTTGAAATAATAATGCCTGTTTTGTGTTGCTGAATGTAAAATACACCTCCAAGCAAACATATTAGCACTTTGCCTTCCTATAATTGATACCTATACCAGTTTTGTCTGGTTTTTATGTGATAGAGAGAGATTAATTACCTGTTTGTACAACATAGTTCTGGAGGCAGTGGGTACTTGGCTGCAGGGCAAAGCCCAAACAGGATTAAGCGATGCAGGGTGAAAAGTTCCCTGAGGATGGATGGATGGATCAACAGGAGCAAATGTGGAGGTGGGTAAGAGTGAAAAGATGCATAAAAAGTTTCTCATTGATCAGTCACTTGCTTGGGTGGCACTTGCATATATCCTGTCTCTCCCTTTGGTTTGGCACTGAGGCGTGGGCTTAAGAAAGGATGTGCTGTAGCAAAGAGCTGTGGGGCTGCATCTGCAAAACTCAGGGTGGAGAGAAATCCACTTAGAAGGGTAAAGGCAGGGCTGTGTGTGCTGCACCTTGGGGAAAGGCTGTCAGTTTTGAGGTAAAATATCTGTCAGAAGAAAAGCTGAAGCAAAACTAGAAAACTGTCCAACCTGTCTGGATGCAGCCCTACAGAAAAAACACAAGTGTGTACTGTTGTTAACAAGCACTTTAGTGAAGGGCAGGGAGGGCTGATTAACAACAGAACATGTGGACAAAGACCACAGACAGACCTGGCAGTGCCACTTCCCATGGTTTGCAGAGAACAATTGAGGCCTCCAAATGTTTCCAGAGGTCTGGAGATATCTAATAGGCTTGGCATAGCAGAGATATAAAAATAGATTAACTGATTTTCATTGTAATAAGCCTTGCTTTATTAAAAAATGCCTGAAATTTTATTAATTGTAAAGATACATGTTATGAGACATGCCAATGCTACATCAGGGATGCAACCTCTGCATTGACAGCTTTGACAGGTGACGAGGGCTGCCTACACCCATCTTCTGTCTGAACAGTTTGTGTTGAGATGGGGAAAGAAGCGCCAAGTGAGCTCAGTTAAGGAAAAGTAAATCATCAAAGCTGAGCAGGCTCATTTTTGCTGGAACAGTTTAAGGACTATTCATACAAACAGCTGAAATGGATGGAGAGGAATCTAATCTCTGGTGGGAGGCATGGAGATGAGCTGTTGAGGGGGTGCTGGGGCACAGCTTCAGATGGGAGAGGTCATCCCTGTGGTGTCAGAGAAACTGGATTATTGGCTGCCCTCTCTGTGTCCACCCTGCCAATAGAGAGTGTTTGTAGCATTCCTGTGCTGTTAAGATTACTGTTTATCACAATGATGTTAGTGGGTCTTGGATGCAATTCTGCAGCGTGTTACCACAGGCACTGGAGTCTTTTTGTTGTATTGCACATTTAAGCAGAAGCATCTTATAAGCCATATATGCTCATGACATTAATTTCATTGCTTTTGTTAATGCTCCTGGAGAGCAGTCACTTTAATTTTACATGATATGTTGTAGTTGAAGTATAAATATCTATCTCAATGTGGTTGCAGGAAAAACTGAACTGTAATACCTCTGGGGGGAATATAACTTCATAGGGACTCAGTAAATATTTCTTGAAGTCCATTGAAGCTGTTTCACTGCTCTTATCTAAGACTTCTCGTGAGTTTCAATAGTTATGCAAAAAAATCACAAATCAGCGTGGTTGTGATCTCCTTGGAGTGTCTCCTCTGGCCTGCTGGATAAGAAGCAAGAAGATGCTAAGCATTATTTATAACCGTGTTAACCTGCCGTGTTCTTATGGCAAATTCAGCACTGGTGTGGGATCCTTTTTACATGGTGTCGGAATATCTACTAAGTAAAACCTTAGCTCTTATTTTTCCCAGGGACCTGTTTTTTGTTTGTCTGAATTTACTACCTAAAATACTATTTAGATAGTAAATTCTGGCTAACTTTTCCTGCTGCTCTCTGTCTGTTCTTTCATCTGAAGAATGTAATGCTGGAATTAAAATTTCTCATTTCTGCTGCCTTGGGGGTTCTGTCCTGAAGGTGGTAGTGGAAGAAACTGTGCCTTTTTATGAGGTCTGTATTGACATTATGAATTAATTCTAGCAGTAGAAATGAGCCAGCATATCAGGGATGATAGGCCTCTCTTATGCTGGCTTGTGGAAGGAGAGTCTCCCAGGTTATTCTTTCTGTGCAAGGGAACCTGCTTTTATTTCTGTGTTGAATGAGAAGTTGCTGCAAGTGCATAGCTGAGGGTGGATAGAGAAGAACAATCTTGGGTAAACCTGCTGGTATGAACCTGGGTCAGGCAATGGGTATGGCCACTATTTTCAGAGCTGCCACTGGAATAGGTTTCCTTCTTGGATTTCAGCTGGATTTGCATGGCTGTCTGCAAGTGTGTCATGTTTGAACTGTCTGGTCTATGACCACAAAACTTCAGAATGCTGCTCTGTGTGGTTGGCTGAGCTTTACATAGTTAAGATTGGCTTAACTTTGCATAGGAAGCGTTTCAGCAGTGTCCCAGAAGTTGGTATAGGACACAGCTTGCCCTATTGCTGTGGAAGCAATCTCCAGGGTGAAATGCAATGTTTGTCTGATGTTTCTGTCATGTTATTTTGGAATAGCAGAGCTCATGCTTTGGCTTATAGTACTGTATAAGCTACAAGGAGAAAGAAATAGAGCAGCTTGTAGGGAGCTGTGGTAGGAAGTGAGAGAATCACATACTTGAGTAATTCATTAGGTGATTCATCCTGTACTTTGGATCTGTAATACGAATTAGTACTTCTCCTTATGCAGTGGAGGGAAAAATTAATTCAGAGTTTCTAGAACAGCATAAGAAGTGACTTTGAAGCCTTGTCAAGTGTTCTTTTGATTTAGAGATCCAGTACATGGGGGCAGTTTATCAGTCTGGGCCAGCTGAGGAACTGCCTTGAATGAAATCATCTTGATCAGCACTGAAATCTGTTGATGGAAAGTTGTGAGCAAAGCCAAATATGTGCCTGCCTCTAGTTTCCTCTTTGATATTGGCTTCAGTAAGGTGCTCAAAAACATATGAAATACAGCAGTCTTGTTTGAATTACAGCAGTCCAAGGATGCAGGTTGTCTTCAGATGGTGACCTCTTTAGCTGCTGGCAAAAGATGTTGGATTTCTTTACTAGAACAGGCAGCAAGGTAGAACAGAGCTCTCTGCTGCTCCTCAAAAAGCAGAAACTGTTATGTGTGCAAGAGAAAATCTTTCCAGTTCTTTAACAAAGAAAGGATGGACTTCTTGATCAGACTGTTGAATCCCTCCAGCTGAACTTGACTCAGTGGTATAGATTGGGGCATGGAGTCCATTCATCCCTCTGATATTACAGCTGTACCTTGCTCTGTCTGAAGCCATGGTTCTAACCTTTCTCACTTTCAGGGGGTCCCAGAAGAATCTTCACCATCATTTCAGATACTTGTTGACTGTACTTCTTAACCTGTCACTCTGTGTACATGGGGCCTTATTGCTGCGGTGTCAGTGCTCATTGGTTTAATTTCCCAGTATGAAACTAAAAGGTTTGTAGTTTTTGGAAAACTACAAAGTGAAATCGCTGAAGTAATTGTGTGCTTGAACAATAATTTGAAAATATGTCATCCTTAGTCAGTAACGGTGTGCATGCTTTTTGTAATATATTTGCAAAGCAACTTTAAATAATGTAGCTTCAACAGTCTTGGAATTTTGTGCACAATGATTCTGAATGAGCTTGGGCAGTGGTTCTATAGTTCTAGAGACTGTTTTCTAGCATTTTCTTTATGTTTAGTTGGGTTTGTTTGTTTTTTGTTGTTTCATTTTGTTCCTTTTTTCCCCCTTCTTTATTCCTTGTTTGTTTTTTGAGCAGCTGTCCATTTTGATTGTTCGTCTTCCACTTTTATTCCTAGAGAGCTTTATTCACGTCTGCAGCTTCTCTAGCTTTTTCCAAGTGCTATCTGACCCCCTTCCATGTGGCCAAGGCAGTGCTCCTGCTTTCTGCCTACAGCTCTGCCTGGCTGCTGTCTGTCTTGAACCAGTCCTCAGAGAAGAGGCACTCCTTGAACCCTCCTGCTTCTTCAGGGAAGCCAAGACTTCTCTTTGTCTTCCGGCAGGATTTGTGTGCCCCGCAACTGACTTACTTATTGACCTGCTCTTCATATCTTCTGCCTCTGTCATTCCTCCTTGATGCACTCTCTGCCTCTGCTTTCACCTTTCAGGCTGAGTTCCTTCATCTCCAATAAATCCTCAAGAGGGGCAGTGTCTTGGGCTCCTCAAATATGAGTGCCTTGACTTTTATTTCTTTTTGTCCAGCTCTTCCCTCCTCATTCTCTTTTATTTCCACCTTCTGCATTTCTGCTCATCTGTCCACACCAGGCCCAGACTCAGAGAATGTGCCAAAGGTATCCCAGTCCTACCCCAGCCTCCTTGTGTGAATCCCAACATATCCATTGCACTTCTCTCCCTTCAAAGCTGGGGCTGCCAAGAGAGAGAGCTCTGGTGTTTGTGCTGTGATATATTTCATTGTGCCTTTGCACTCACATCTTGTATGGAGAGACGCTGTCTCTCTCTGTTGGATTATGGTTTACAGTGCAGGTTTTATAATGAAGATTTTGAGGTATTAAACACATTAACACTTGAAATGTCTTGTACCTGTTTAGTTCTCGACCTTAAGGAAATTTTCTGCTGCTTGTGTAATAAACTTGTGATGATAACAATATTTTACCAAGGAGGGAACAGATCTAATATTTTCTGTCTGGGGTTGTAACTCTGAGTGTGACTTGCAGTAGATTTTGGTGCAATTTGACAAGTTTCATGCTGATTCACTTTGCATATGGAAGAGCTGAAAACTATTCATGCCAACCTTAGTGTGCAGGATGTGAGTCACTGCCTGATGGTCATTGCCTGGTCTGGCTAAGAGGGATATTTTCTGTGAACTGAATCTGTGAATCTTTGAAAATTACCCTTTTACATATTCATGAAAATTTACCTAAATTCATTGCAGCTTTGCACTGAAAGTGAATTGTGTTCTAGGAAGTGCCATATGGCCTGTGCTTTTATCTTTGAACAATTACTGCATCAGAATTATAAAGTCCCAAAACCTGTTCTCAAACCATTGGAAGCAAAAATCATTTAACTGCCATGGTAGCCATGTAAGAGCTGTGTGCAATCCCCTGAAGGCTTCTTGAAGTCTCTGTTCAGGAGCACAACAACATGTGGCCCTGAGCTGCTGTCCTTTTTAGGGGGGTTTTTAACCCATCTCTGATGATCCTCCTTGAACACTGATCTGGGTGTAAGGAGCAGAGTGGGCCAGCTTGATTTTTGGGGAGAGCCAAAAAGTGGGGCTTGTGTGATGTTTAATCACGGGCCAGTTCTTGGGATGACCCACTCTGTGATACTGGAGCCAGTTGCTGCCCTGGAAGCAGCATCTGAATCTATCCCCTCTGCTTGCTCTATGCAATCTTGCTGTACTGCCAGGCAAAAATCAATTTTAACATGCCCTGGCCATGGGCAAGAGCCTCTCAAGACTCTTTGGGCTGTTTTGAGTAGGCTGCATACAGAGGTTCTAGGAGACACAGCTATATTAGCCCTCAGAATATTCTGCCTCCTCCCCCTGATACACAGAAGTATTTCCTAACAGTGTGACTATTATCTATATCACTGCTTGGCTGGAAAGTCACCATGAGGGATGTTGCTGTATATTCAAATGTGCTTCCATTTAATCTAGACCTTGCTGGGGAAATCAACATCATCATCCCTAAAGAGACACTAGACTAGGAAATCAGTTTTCCTGAATAGTTTTAAGGGAGCTAATTTCTTGTTGAACATCTGTCCCTTTGGGTGACTGGCAGTGGTTAGCCATGATGCACTGGTTTTCACTGGATGCTGTCTTCAAAGGAAGCGTGGAGCTGGAGCAGACCTGCAGCCTCAGACTCCAAGGTAGCATTCCTGTTCTCTGGTAAAAAAAAGTGAATATTTTGTAATTGCAGATCAGCATGAGATGGTGTGCTTTTCATTTATTTATTTATTTAACATTAAGGGGAAAAAAAAATCACATACCTCTGCGTTAAGAGGATTAATTAGTCACTGGATGCAAGCCATTAAGTGTAAAATACTAATATTGTTCTTCTAAAGAGTATATCAGCCAGATCTGGCCAAGTATTGAAGCGTATGTCTTTTCTCCCATGAACTAATTCATTAGAGTAATTAGTATTTGAAATCTCCTACAGAGATCTACATGGAGGAGGAAAAGAGAGTTTTGGCTAAACATTAGCTTTATGGAAATCTTTTTTCCAGCTGGCTCTATTTTCAGTTCTTCCTTCCACTCAGACTTGCTTCTTTGCTTTCACTCCTGTTACTGGTAAATTGTTCAGTAAAAGCACTAATGTTGTGTCACAGCACAGACAGAAGATGAGAGAAAGGATGTTTCTGCCTCTCCCTGCTTATTTCTGAGGCAGCAAGCTAAATAGCTGTTTCCTTGCAGGCATGCAGGGAGCTGAGGAGGAGCAGGAAGGGGAACCACCTCCTGGCATTCCCACTCAGCATAGGGTGGGTGATGCACAGACGTGAACAGGGTGTCCTGAGAGCTTGTTTTCAACCTTTTCTGAAGCTCTTTCCTCACCCAGGTAGCTGTTTCTCCCCTTGAGTTCCAGCAAATAGCTCTCTTTCTCTCCCATCCCTGCCCAGCAGTTGCAGATGCCTCCCCAGCTGCCCACTAGCTTGGGATGGAGTCCTTCCCACCACTTGGAAGTGCCACTTAAAAGATGGAATGACCCTACCACATCCTTTAAAGGACACAGGAAAACTTTTTAGCTTCTAAAACATTTTTATATTCTAAAAGCTTGCCACAAAGCCGCCCTTGGTGAGCCTGGATGTGACAGTTGTAGCACTCCAGAGACAAGGGATGGGATGAAGTGTTGCATTGTGACACTGTGAGCTCTGCCATGGGGAGGAATCCTGCTGTTTTCTCCCAGGAGTGGCTCTCCCTGTGTACAACTCAAAGTGGTGCAGGGGCCATATCCGTGAGACAGACTGTGCTTATATATATTTAATACAATCTCAGGCACCAGTTGTAGATCTGTGCTGCCTCTTAGGCTCAGCTTTTCACCATTCCCTTTCACACTCCTCCTCCCACCACGCTCCCCTCACCTGCAGGCCAAGGCAGAGCAGGATCTCTGCTCCCCTTTCCATGTCCTGATTTCAAGGCATGGTAAGGGCTGCCTTCTGTACTGCAAGTTTTGCTCTGTGTGTTTTTCTGAACAGCTTTCTGCCTCTCACTTGTCTGCCTTCCTAGTCATGCAGGCACACAGGAGACTCTCTGGAGGAAGAGTGCTAAAAGATTATTGTTTCAGTTAAAAAGAAAAACAAACAAAAAAACCCCAACAAACTTTCCCTGCCTGCTTTCATCAGGCTCCATCTTCTATGGGATGCTTAAACCGCCACCTAGAATTGCAAATGCAGCTCGGATCTGGATTTGGATTTGGATCTGGATTTTCTCCTTCCCACCAACAGCCGGGTCTGTAGCAGCCCAATTAACAGCTAATTACAAAGGGTGTTCAGGTGTAGATGCTTTGGCAGGTGCTGGGGCCGGTAACTCGTATTGGCTGCGAGTTTGGAGTTTCAATTCACTCAAACGAGCTGCACCTGTGCTGGAAATGTGGGCGAGAAGGACAGAGGCTCTGATGCCAAACTCTCAAGAACATCTTCGTGCAGGGTGCTGTGGGCAGAAGGAACTGTTAACAACACGGAATTTAGGAAGAAGAGACTTGCAGTAGCATACCCTGCGTCTAAGATAATGGATCACTAAGCAGGTATTTTCAGTTCTGCAGTTCTATTTTCTTGTGTGTGTGTGTGTGTGCATCCTTAAATATTTCTAAGAATTTAATGATTAGGGTTGGGGGAGGGAGAGATTTTGGGTGTCTGACGTGGGTAAGTAACGATAACTGCAGTTTCTGTTGGTGCTCCAGCAGTGGTCAGATATTCTATGAACAGTTCTGGAATAGCTCTATGTTGTGTGACTCCAGGTCTGCCCTTGGCTCCCGGGTCAATGGTTTTCTGAGGCAAAACTATCTTTTTTTTTCTTTTTTCGTGTGTGGCCATCATTTTTTGTGACCACATACCCTAAACAAGCTAAATCTACGTAGCAAAGTGAATTCAGAAAGTTTATTGCTTATTGATTTGGAATACTGCTAAGATTAGAGGCTTGACAGGAATAGTTGTTCAAAGTTTCAGTCCCTTCTCAGGTGAGGGATTTGCACAAATACTGATGTGACACCACAGCAGGGGAGTGGCAAAACCCCAAAGGGCTGTCTCCCCTGCCCTGCTCTGAGGATAACCAGGCAGAGGGATTTAGTGATGGACTTTCCACACTCCAGACTTCTGTGTTTGCAGATCTCACAGCATCGTTAGAAACTTTCATCATACAGCATTTTTGTATCTTAATCAACTTTTCCTTGCTCCTTGGAGAACAGCAGCTGTGGGGGTTACTCACTGAGTGAATCACAGGAAAAATTAGTAGTTGTCTTTGTGACTTATCCCCTCACCCGCTTACCAGATTTCTGCTTGGGGTTTTTGTGTTGGTTTTGGGTTTGTTTTTTCCTCTCCTTTTTTTTTGTTTGTTTTTCACTTGTGTTTACCATTAGATTTTAGCTTAATGTGGATGTCTGGGAAAGCCCTGGTGATTTAGATGCTTGTGTAAATTGGCCCTCCTCTGTGGTACTTCAGCACATGTTGAGTTATTGTACAGTGTTTAAATGAAATGTGTTTGGGGGTGTTATATATAACTAGACTGTTCTGTTAAAAGAAACAAGAGCATTGAAGACCATTTTTTTTCATAACACCTCTAATTTTTGCCAAGCTGTGGCTACATTTCTCTTTCACCCTTACATCTTCCTACCTGGCAGAGTAGCATTTAGCCCTGGGGCAAATGGCAGACACCCTGCTCACCCTCGGAGAAGCATCTTCAGGTGCTTCTCACTCTGGTTATGGATGATGAAGGTGTAACTTCCCATTCCTGCACAGCCACAGGGATGGCCATGCCTGGTGTGATCATCCCAAGGGAACACTTTTGTTGGCAGAGGGTCAGTGTGGTGTGAGAACCTCTCAAGTCCATCTACCAGGGTCTTGTTGCTGTAACAATGTGCCAGCTGGAAAATTTCAATAGCTTGCTGTTGGCCAGCTGGATTTTCAGAGAACCAGCCTGCAGCTGATGGTTTTCAGACCCGAGGTCTAGTTCTTGGAATCAGTAGATGTAAAAACAAAATCAAACACTGATCATGAGTTTATGTAGGCTGGATTAATGTTAAAAGCAAAAAAAAAAATATTTAATTACAAAGAACTTTGAATTGCTCTGAGGCTATTTTTTGTTATTTTCCTTGCTTTACATTTTAAAAAATTGTATTCTTTTTCATTTATTTAATTTTTAAAGAGCACTTGAAAATCTTGCCCTTGCATTTCCACTTGGTGAGCCTTGCTGCCCTCCCTTCCCAGATCCATTAGGGCGGTGGTGTTTCTGGGTTGAGCTGAGCTCTGCCCTGCCTTTCCTCGCCTGCCACAGAAGGCTCTGCTGCCTTCCCCTCGCTCTCATCCCCGTGCCATCATCCCCCTGCCGCTGGCATGGCACAGACCCAGGCAGAGCTGCATGCTGCTCCCTGCTCACTGCAGGAACCTGACCCAAGGAGACAGCACAGACCTGGGGCATTTCCAGCTGACTACCTGCCCTGCCTATTTCCATGGGTCTTGCTGGTGGTGGTTTTATCTGCTGCTTAAATATTTAATTTTCCAATTCAGCTGCCATACAGTGTGAGGAAAGATGCCTTCTGGAAGAAGTTAGAATGTGCCTTGCCAAGTGCTGTCCTGGCTGTTTCTGAGGAGCAGTTTTGGTTGACCACAATCTCTCAGAGCAAAAGAGATTAACAAAAACTAATTAATTTTTTTCCTAAGATTTGAGCCACATAAATAAACAGCTAATGTAGCTTTTCTGAGAAGTGCGAAGTGATGTATTGACCTTCTCATGCAATTTTTGACTATCTGGGATGTGGGGGAGCTCCTTTTGCTGAACCTGAAGCAACACAAGTGCTCCAGGAAATGTTAAAATGCAGCAGTGGTGGTGTTGTGGTGAGCTGAGTGTTGCCATTATCCACTCTGTGGGTTTGAAAAAGTGACTGTCAGAAGTGCTTGTCTTCACTGCCAGCTGGCAAGATAAATGTAAACTCTTCAATGTTTCTTTGTTTCTTTTGGGTTGATGGATTTTATTTTTTTTTTTTTTAATTTGCTTGCTGGGTCATTATTTATTTATTTTTAGCAAGGGGAAAACGATGATGCCAAACTAATTGGTGGTAAATGTAAGTGACATTTCAGGATGAAACATCACTGCTTTGCAACTCATATTCTTGCAGCAGGACATGGAAGCTTTGTAAACTTCCACAGGATGTTTTGCTGGTCTCAGAAACTGTCCTGCCACTGCAGATACTGCTGTAGATGCTGAAGTGATGCACAAACCACAGATACTATAATGATATATGATCATGTTTATCTTTTCACCTCTTGTCCTGGGCTTTAGTCTAACCAAGTATATCTGGGAAAGCACTGGAAAGGGATAACCATCAAATCTTATTTTTTCAGGTTAAATTTCCAGAATATGAAGGTAAAGAGATAGAATTTTCTGGTTACACCATTTTCTTCTTGTCTTTTTTTTAGTGCCTGGGGGCAAAAAGTGAGTGTTCACTGCCCTACAAAATCCTTCTTCAGTGTGAATCACAGTTATGATTTATTTTTAAATACACTGATGTACAGGTGAAGTCAGAACTGGTCTGCTGCTTTTGCCTTTAGTACAATTACTTCTATACTTCGTTGAATTCACAAAGATTTCTAGAGTAAATTAAAATTTTTGAATATGGAACGGAATCCTAATGAAGTTTTAACAGGCAAAAAAATGTTTGATCACTTCCGTTTGAATAAAATTCAGATATTTTAAAAGTTTACACATTTAAAAAAAAAAAGGCAACAGAATTGCAGAGTTTTTAACATTGTGTTTTCTATATTTGGTCCCACTTGCTGAGTTCCCAAAAACATAGGATGTATCTGAAAAGTCTTTAGTCTCAGTGTGTCACGAGATGTCCAGTTATCCGGGCAATAGTCCTTCCCTTAAAGGGACCAGAGGCATGGAGGTTTGGATGTCAACCTTCTGGGGTTTTTTGTGAAAACCTATGTGCATGACCTTGAACAAGTAGCTGAGTCAGCTGGTAGCTCACTCCCTCTCTGGAAAATGTGGATGATAAAAGCTCTGGCTGCTAAGCCGGGACAAACTGTGGAAGGATGCAAACTGTTGGAGAAGGCAGGAGATCAGTATGTTCCAGCAGTTGGTGTCTTTTGGTTCAGACCCTTCTGTTTAAAACCCAATTGAGCAGACCTGTTGTTTGAGGAGAAACAAAGAGAAAAGCAGAGAGCAGCAAGGCAGGAGTGGGGTGTGTGGGTAACCCAGGGCTCGGTCTGCATGGTGGCTCAGCTGAAGGAGACCTTGGCTTCCTTCCCAAAGCTCTGGTGCTCCCAAATCCAGGTTGGGTTTGCAAACTCACAGGTAGGTCAGGCCTGTGTCCAAAGTGCTCTTGTCCATGCTGTGAGAGGGACATGGCACTCCTGGTCTGCTTCCTGAGCCTGTTTTGTCTTTCCTTGACTTCTCTTGTACTTTGTACCCATACTCTGTTGTTGTAATGTGGTAGGAATGTAACCGCTCAAAATCCATGCAGACAGATTTTGGAGCAATATTGGTCTTTCCTAGTGAAAAGAATGGAAATCATTATTCCTTTTGACAGCCAAACTTCTCCAGAGAGTGAATGGGAAGCATTATTCTTAAGTAATGAGGGGATTAAGTGAAAATTTCTCAAAGCAGTAATATATTCAGCTCCAGATTTGAAATGTTCAAAACATTACTTTGTGACTGCAAAAAATTACTTTAGCCAATGTAAAATGCCAGGGAAATTCCACTATGGATGCTTGGTGATTTGGGGAGAAAACATCTTATTTTTTTTTATATATCTATCTATATATAAAAATTTAATTTCTTTTTTTTTTTTTTTTACAAAATCAAATGCAACTACTTTCATTAAGTGCGAAAACGAAAGGGCTGCCTGGAGATCACTCTTTTTTCTACAAGTAGCAAAAAAAGGCAAGCATTAGAGGATGGTGTTAAAATAGTACCTTGCACCTCTCTTTAAGGATATCAGTCTTCTTTTCTATTCAAAAGAGAAGCAGAACTGAAACATTGTGGGCAATATTTTATACTAGAACAATGAACTGAATAGATAGATTTAAAGCCCTTTTTTCATAAATGTTTAAAATAATCTTCACAGATTTAAACTTAATTTTTTTTTAATTATTGCTTTCCTTATTATGCATCAGCTTTTAAGTTCCACTGTGAAAGAAATAAAATTTCAGATGTGAAAGATGTTATTACTGGTATGAAGTGGCAATTTTATATACAGATCATAATGAAACCTCTCCATGTCAGTTTCCTTCATGATTTTCCTTTCTGCACCTAGAATGAAAACAAATATTTTTATAAGATCAGCAATTGATTGCCGAGTGTCAGACTGCATGGGTTCTTCTGGACATGGCCAGTGATGAGTGGTGACCAGTGGAGAGCCACATCCCTCTGGTTTTAAGCCTGTTTGCTCTCATATCTGCCTTTGCACCTGGAAGGAAGCTGGGCTTTTTGTGATCAGAGGCACTTGCTGCAAGCTTTCTCATGTCACAGCATTCCTTACCCTTTCCCATTCATCTTGTTGCAGTCGTATTTGGTTCCATGCAGCTACAAACTCTGCTGATGTTCTTAGACTGCAGTGATCCTGTGAATTCTTGAGTGGCAACCTCCAGCACTTGTTTTGATGATGTTGAGCTATGTTAAAAAACAAATGGCAAGACAAGAACATACTTCTCTAGATTATATGTACACTGTTGAATATCTTCAAAACAGCATGTAATGATCTGCCACTGAATCTTGCATGCAAGTCTTTGCAGAGGTAATACAGAAATCTGTGTGAGTGGCTGGGGAAGACTCTGCTGTGGGAAGCTTTCCCAGGTACTTCAGGCTGTGAATAATCCCTTTTGGCGACTTGCAGTAAATGAATGGTCTAACTTGGTCTGCCTGCACTTGCAATCTGATTATTTCCTGTTATTTACAACATTTTTTTTAATTGAATTTTCTTAATGGTAATAAATAATAACCACATGTTGGCTTTCAGAGCTTTATTGTACAATAGGCATTAATGCAGTGTAGCTGGTTAGAGCTTTCATACCCCATGACATGGAGTGTAACGCTGGAAGAATTAAATACCTGGTGGTTCAGCTCCTCGTGCAGTGTTCTGTGTTATAGAAAGATCTCCTTGAAACTGAAGTGGGGTATTTCTGCAGTTCTAAAAGACACCAGGTATTTTCAGGCATCTGGTTTTGGTCTATTGCTAAGAAACAAATTTAATAAATATAAATGAAGTTGAGCTTCATGCTTTTAGCAGATCCAAACTGCTCCCTCTATGACTATAAAGCTGGTGTTGCCATCCCATATACCCTCATTAGATGGACCAGAAAGGCTGCAGAGTCATCTACCTTTCTGATTATGACATATCATGCTTTCCTTTGGCAGGTTGGGAATGATAATAAGATTTGTTATTTACTATATTTCTTCTTGGGACAGAGTTGTCCCCTTGCCATCAGAGCAACCGTGAGCAGTAGGTGTGCACTGATTTATCTTAATTTTTTTCTCCTATAGTGTTTTAATACTAGGATTGCTGGGGGGGGGTATGATATTTATCTATTTTTAATTCTTCTGGCATGTTTTCTGAGTGGAAAGGACAGTCTATCAGGCTGGCATCAGGCCCTGTACTAAAATATCTCATCTCTGGGGAGGGGGGCAGGTGGGTTACCACCTTGATCCACATTAGGTATGCTGCTTTCTTACAGCCACTATAAATACTGCTTTGATTGGCAAGGTAAAGGATTGTATTTTTGGTACTGCAGGTACATACAGGGCTGCAGTTTAACATAATCACGTGCTGCTGATTTCCAAATGAATGATCCTCACCTTGACATTTCAGTACCTGCAGCACAGCTCTCTGGGACTGAGGTGGGTGATGGGCAGGTGATGCTTCCACACTGTCCCTGCCTGCCTTGCCACTGGGACTGGCAGCAGTGAAGGTAGGTAAGCTCCAGGGGAGGTAGGGACTTGAAATAAGACAAAACCCTGCCTGTGTATGAGGTATGTTCTGGAGAGGGTGCTGCTTTTCCAGACTGCCACTTTCCCTGTGCCGGGTGCCCAGCACCTCCCGGCAGATGAGCTCTGGGAGCAGATTCAGAAACGCTGTTTGCCCAGCTTCATCTGTCTCACTCTGTGCATCCATCTCCTCTTCTGTGTTTGGTTTGTTAATCTGATTTATCAGCCATCTTCCTGTAAAGTACAGGATTAACTTTTGTGTGGTATTTTGAGCATCATACTCGTATTCAGGATAAATAAAGCATGCTCCAATATCAGGGATGCATTATTAGCCCCCGGTGCTTTCACCTGACATCTTTCTTTTTCTGTAAAAAATGTTTTCCGCTGCAGTTTCAAAAAGACTTTTTGTTTTGTACAGCTTTTTAGTGCGGTGACTCTCAGGATCATCTCTATGTAGTTCTGGTCTTTAGTTGTGGTCATTAAACCATGTCTTTGACAAGTCTCTTTTGGTTGTGATGAGAGTGTGTTTTTCCACAGATCAAGTTGACTGTAACTGTTTCATGTTTCCAGTGGTGCAGACATGTAACAGGGCACAGATTGCTTGATAATTCCCTGGTGGGTAGAATTAGAAAGAAAAAAATTATTTGTGAAATTAAAAGATCATTTAAATTATAGCCCTTTGTTCTACCTTGTTAGTTAACATTCCAAACAGCGATGAACAAACTGTATAATTTGTTGTGTGAAAACGTACCAAGTGTGGAGCCATCTGTGGAACAGTTGACACTATTTATATTCAAAAGGGACATTGCCATAGCTGGAAGAGCCCCTATTCCCAGCTAACCATTTCCAGTGTGACTCTAAATTATTGATTTACATTCATTCTCTGTTAACCTATTATGAGTTCATCTGCCACTTTCAACTCTCATATCATGTTGATATACTTCTAATTTTCCAAACTGAATAGTGATTTACTGCAAAGATGTTGAGATGAATTGTTCTCCAGTCAATATCTGAAAGCCTCCTGTGCTCCAGGTATTTTCATTTGAAACCTGCATTGAGAGTTCTGGTACATAACAAGGCCAGCAGCAATTCCTTGGTAATCCTGGAAATGTCCTTTTCTTTTTCTGTCCTCAATCCACTGAGTATATGCTTGTATTTCCAAAAGGAGCATTTATGACATAACATACTCAGTGTCTTTGGATGGGTTTACCTTTCTGGTCTTCCTGGGCTCTGCCCAGAGTGCTCGTGGGTAGTGTGAGTTGGTTTTTATGTCTGTTTAGGAGGGAGAGTCACGATGAAAGACCCTTACTGGTCCGTGCTCCTGCAGTGAGCTCAGTGCTGCAGTATCTGTGCAGCCCCCCATGTCTTCAGTGGAATATTTGGGCCCTCAGCTGCCAGCAGTAGTGGCTTGGATATCCTAGAATGCCGTGGTGTTTTCCTGCAGTGCTTGTACAGTAGTCATACTGCACTCAGAAGAGTCAGAATGCACGTTTGTGCTTTGAGGTGTGACGGCTTGGTTCCCAGGGAGGTGGCTGGAAAGCCTGTTCCTGCAGCTGGGACCAGCCCTAACCTTGCTCTGAAGAGAGGCTGCTGAGCCTGCAAACCTCCTCTGCCCAGACGATGATTCTGGGTGATAGCAGATGAGTTGCTTGATGAACTCACCATTTAGCACTCATTTCCTGGCTGAGCCAGAGCCTGGTCTTGTGGATGGCTCCTTTTCTTTCTCCTGTGGCTCTATAAGCTGCTGTGCTGAAGGTGGATGATACCCCTGTGGCTCCTGGGGGGATCCAGCAGGCTGTGTGCTGTGATGTGGAAGGGTTCTGGTGACATTAATGGTGATATCTGCTTCTCAGTGTACCCACGGGGGTGTCAGCTGTAAATGGGGACATGGGACAGGGGTGCAGTGTGTGCTGCCACTTCAGAGTGGGGAGAGCCTGCACTGGGAATGCTGGTGGGAGTCTGGGATTGACTGATCCTGGTGAGTCCCTCCAAGTATAGTAAGAGGTTGCTGAAGCTTCTGGCTCTGCGGGAGACAATGCCTTTGGGCTCGAGCCTTCCTCCACATGGAGAGCTCAGCAGGAGCAGGAAGACCCTCCAGTTCACCAGGACACAATCTCTCCTGGCAGCATATGGAGGCTCCCTGTGCTCAGCCAGGACCTGCTGGGCTCACTGGGGGGTTGGCTCTTGGGGCAGAGGTCCTGATGAGCTTAGCCCTGTAATCCCACATTCCTCTTAATTTCTAGCCTCAGGGACCACATCTTCCCACTTGCATGTAGTCACCAAGAGTTCTTTGGTGCTGCCACAGTGTCAGTGCCACTCTGTGAAACCCCTCCTGGATGGTGCCATTGCTGAATGGGACTCAAGGCTGGGTTAACCTGCTGATGTGAGGATTCTGCATCAGATTCCACTGTGCAACTGCACCAGAACAGATTAAAATGTGCTCAGCCTTTTCCTCCTTGCTCCTCCATCTGCACCCTGACATCCAGCAGCACCAGGTGATGTTGAGATGGTTTTGTGAGCAGTCAAATCATGAGAAAAGGAACTTTTCCAAGTGCTGTAACAACATGTAACCTAACTCAAATATGTATTGTAGTTCAGAGACAACCTCTCGGCTTGTTCTATTAAGTATAATTAATTACCATTTCAATAGGGCTACTAGGTTTATGTATTCATTCAGTGCATTGAAAAATAATAACAAAGCTTCTTATTATCTAACAGATGATGTTATACATTGTGGATGCAACCTATTAATGTGGAAATATGGGCACATTCATCCAGAATAATTTGTTTGGTGTGTTTCCTGACCTAGTAATGGAAAAAGTAGGTTAGCTTCCAAGTTTTCTGAGACAGGAATTAAAGCTTTATAGCAAGAAAGGCTTTGATAGTTTTACACAAATGGCTGAAACTTGCAAACCTTGCATATTTAAAATGGTTTATTCCACAATGATAACTTGAAGATATTTCTAATTAATTGTAGTAGTACATCACCACTGAATTTCCTTGGCTTTCCCATTATCTCACTGTTTTTTGCAATATAGTGGAATTAAAAAGCACTGAAAGATACAGCTTACCAAACATGGTGTCATCTGAGAAAATGTGGGCTTATAAAGAGATTTTATAAAATGTAGTTTACAGAAGTTTATGCAAAGCAGTTTTTCTTCTTCAGGAAGCATTTAGTTTAGCATTGAGCATTCAGGTGCTTTATTGTTGCTGGAGAGTATATAGCAGGTGATGCCTATAAATACAGAACTGCTTGGTCTGAGCCTGGCTAACATTTTGCCAGAGGTGTATTTGTGAAGTAGCTGGTGTATTTATGACTATCTCTAAGATGGTTTCAGTGTTTAATCAATATCTACCCTAGCCATCAAATCGACAACCTTCCTTTTGGAGCTTTGCTTCTTTGCTAGCATGAATGTGAGAGGCTGAGCTGTGTCTCAAGAAAATAAAGATTGCCACGTTGGATTAGAGTTGGTGTCCATCAAATGCCACGCTCTTAAGATGCCCCTGCACTGCAGGCAGAGGGGTGAGTGCAGTGCATGCAGGGGTATTCCATCCACTTCAGCCAAAGGCCCTGACAGCCCCCCATCCATCAGTTCCTCCCGAGTGTCACCCAGCTCCTTCAGCTTCCGTGTCCCAGTTCCACGGTGCCCTGCCTGCAGCGTGGGGGCAGATGCAGACTTGGCAACAAGAAGGCAAAAAGAGAAGACCAAACTTGGGCAGCATTGCAGGGAGTTTTGTGACTCTTGCTCCAGCCCTTGTGACATGTGGGGAAAGGCACTGAGTATTTGAGCCTTCATCTCTGTGTGTTGCTTTACGCTCTGAAGAAATTAATTCTTGGTAGACTTCTCTGTGCGTTGCTTACTGTCGTTCTGTATTGTTCAGTGAAAACACCTGCTTGAGCTCTCCTGCTGTGCAGGAATGAATTCTTTTAAAGATTGTGCACTTCTCCAGTGCTTTCGCTATTCTGTTCAGCTAAATTTCTCAGCCATGGTCTCTCAGACAGCAGGTATCTTGCCACTGGATGCTCAGATACTCCATTTTTTAATACAGCACACCTTGTTAGTAGCTGGTTGTCAGAAGAGGCATGCTCTGCATTTTCTGAAGAAATGGTTACTGTGGATATGAAGATTACTTCTGCTGTTTTGCTTTGCCCTCCACAAAGTGGCACATAGTTGTTCTGCCTGAAGAGCAGAGTCTTGGCTCTTTCCTGCTTCTGGTCTATTAAAGCTTTGTCTCCTGTGCTGAAAATGAAGAGTACTGTAAATTCTGAGTCCTTTTGTTTTGCCTTTTGTTTTGTGAAACACCCGTGGTCCAGGAGCTGTGCTGAATCTGTCAGATGTTTTTTTTAGAGCAGTAGTTTCTGATAGATTCACAAGCTGAATTCAGAGAGTGGCTGAACTTGCTCTGGTTCTGACTGTGTGCGGGGTTGTGAGGCTGAGAAAAACTTTCTATTGTGGGCCTGTTCACTCCCTCTTTTGTAGTCACTTTCTGCAAAAAGTTCTTGGGTTTATTTTAAAATAAGAAATGAGGTTGAAGAAAATCAGGGTGCAAAGAGCGGGCAGTGATTGGAAGGAGTGGCTGCTTATATTTGCCTGGTGCTTTTGTGAGGCTTTATAATGGTAATAGAAATGGTATCTGAGTAAAGTATTTTAAATACTTGTTTGCTTTTAGAAGTGAACCCAACTTGATGTTTTGTAGTATGATGAAATTATTTATGCAAAAGTTGCTTTGTTTTTGTTCTTATGCCATCCCAGAAAGTATACAAAAACTATTAGGGACTTGGTTTCTGTGGAATTTCTAACAAGGCTTGATAGCACAGGAGTTTAGAGGGAAAAAAAGTTATCTGAAATTCTGTTTACTCATAGTAGTCTGTTCAAATTCCACTGCAGGAATGATAATTGTTTTAGCATTCCCAATCCTCATTTTTTAATGTTTGTTTGCAGAAAGAAAATTAGATTGATCTCAAAATAATCAGTTTTCTTTCTTTTTTATTATGACAATATTTTCTATGTGAAATGACATGTTTTCATAAAAGTAAATGTTGGACTATTCTGAGCCATCCTATTTCCTGGAGGACAGGGCAGCCTCATAGGTGTATGGACAGGTAGGAGAGGTGCAGGAGGAGGAAAGAGAAAAGAGTGCAGGTGTTTCCCCATCCCCATTCCCAGGTGAGGAAGGAGCACTGTGGAGTGGAAGGCTGCAGTGCAGCCTCAGGACGTGCTAAAACCTCTCCTTTAGAAGGACAGCTGGCTTGCACTCCCAAAGCAGATGCTGTGGCACAGCCCTCTAATTAAGCCTTGCACTGGTTCAAACAGGGAAAAAATGCTCCCTTAAGCTTTGGAGACCAAGCGTGTCCATTGGAGTGAGTGACAGACAGGCTGGGCATGATCTTCTCATCAAAGCTGGATTTGATTCTGTTGCCAGAATGCTTTAAAGGGTAAAGAGCATTGCTGCTCATTAATTAGTAAAATTGGAGCTGGCTCAAGTGGTGCTTGGAAATATTAACTATTAGACTTTGGATTCATGCCCTTGGAGAAAATCGACTTTTATGTTAGTTTCCCAGTTTTCCGTAATAATTCTCCATCTCTTAAAATAATCCTTTGGTTCGGGAAGCATGGGCAGCTTTGGGCAGATGGACCACTCTGGAGGCCAGCACCGCAAACCAGGAATCTTTTAGGAACAAATGAACAGTGCAGTGGAAGTTCTGGATCTAGCAAAGCAACACAGCCAGCAATGAGTTTGGAAGACTCTTAGGAGCTCATGTCACTGTCATTACTGCTCTAGGCAGAAGATAAAAATGACCAACTCAACCACACAGTGCTCCTCACCAGCTGTGAAGCTTTTGCTGGCAGCACCCTTTGTTACCTTTCCTGTGCCAGACTGTATTTTTCTCCCTCTATCTCCTCTTTCATCATGGGGGACAGAGCTCAGCCATTTCCTGGCTTTCTGGACCCTTTCACACGAGCCCTCACACTGCCATTGTTTTAGGGGTGCTGGAGCTTTGAGCTCAAGGTTGAGGTGTGGGTCTGACATAACTCTTTGGACCTGTCTGTAACCCAGGAAGCCCCTCCAGTTGTTCTGGGTACAATCACTCCCTGCCACTTGGAGTTGGAACACAAACCTGACACTGTACCACATCTCCAGTTTTGGGCTGGTAAGTCTCTGCTTTCCAGAGCCCAGTCACTGGGCACGTGCCAGGTACGTATGGACACATGTTGACATGCAGTGGGCTGGAAGCCTTTCAGGGCTTTCCTTATTCTCTTGAAAAAATTGTCAGTGGCCCTGGAACATTGCTCAAGCTGTTCAGAGAAAGAGACTGTCGGTGCCAAATGCTGTTGTCAGTCTGATCGTGTGTGATTGATGAACAGGTTTGAGAGTAACCGAATGGTTCTTCTGCCCTGTGAATGGATATGCTTTTTAGATATAAGAAGACCTTCCTCTTTATAAAATTAGAACATGAATGTGCATAGGCATTATATAACTGAGAAGCGAATACTGTATATGGCAACATGACAGATTAATATATATTGAAGGCCTTGATTTGTTCTCATTTCTGCCTTCTGGTGGTTTATGGAAACATATGAAAAGTTTTCAAATGACCTTTAAAATTAGCTCATAACCTATGTAGTTTATTGTCATTTTCTGTTCCTGAGCCTGCAGTGTTAAAGGATTCATAATTCAGTATTTCAAAATTGTCAGTGGCTTCACTATATGAAGTTTTAAATATTCTGAATGTATTTCTGGCATTCAGTGGTTGTATTTGTTCATTCAGATGTAATGGATATTGAATAGTACCTATTATCAGCTTGATACAGAAAATATATTTCGGTAATTACATGTGCCTACACTTGATATAAATTTAAATCATTTTCTGCCAAGAGGTCTGGTAAAAGAGAACACCATTTTTTTGCATTTTATGAAGATTCAGTTAAGAATTTTTGAATTCATGAGAGAGAGATTTGTGGGAGAAAGGAGGGGACGCTTCTCTGGTGCTGGTGCACAAAGCGAGGTGTCAGTTCTGTACTTTTAGCAAACCTTTCTGTGCTCTTTGAATAATTTTCTGTATTTTACTGACTTGCAGAGATTACAGCCTCTTCATTATAAGCATGTGAGCCTTTTTCTGAAGTAGATACAGAAATGGATGATGTGGAGAGTGATATGTTCTTCACATTTTTTTTAATTATTATTATTATTTTTTAATTTTGAGAGTGTGTATTTCATTTGCTTAACTGGTCTAACATGAAAAATGGACTGCCTTGTCTGATAGCCTGCCCTGTCTATATGGTACTTTGGCATTATGCAGGACAGGTTCTCTCTGGTGTAAATGCTGTGCTTTGTCAGCAGTTGTCTCTGCAGTGAGGTGGTTCTCTCCTCGTACTGACCAGGGCAGCACCCCTAAGGATCAGGAGCTGCTGAAAGGGGGAAAGGAGGTTCTGTTTTGGATTTCCTATTTTCTGCAGCCCCAACCTTTGAGCCAGGAACAGGCACAGTTCACTGTCCCAGTGAAGGCAGCAGTTTTGCTGAACACACAGATCATTTAGATTGGTTTAAACTTTAGTGAATGTTATTTCCACAATGGCCATGCAGATCCTTTAGGTCAAGACGAGGAAGTGTGTTTCGTGTGCGTGGAAGAATTTTAATCTGACTTTATTTATCATTCTATGAATTAATGGCTGGAAAGAAGAATTGCATTTGGTTCGCATTCATAGGAACCACTATGATGTATCTTATGCTGCCATAGCAACATAGGAGTGCATGAGTTAGAACTCCCAATTATTAGAAAAACTAAATTAAACCAAATATTGGACAAATTGTATTTGCATAACAACCTGGGTTCTGCCTTCTCTCCTGTGGTTTTGACCTTGTCTCAGGTAAAGGGGTATCCTTGATCCTGAGAAACAGTCCAGACTGACATTAGCAGTTTATACTGCCATGAAGAGTATGACAGTAGCTGTGGCAGTGTATGGCAACTCGAATTTGTGAACATATAGGCAGGCTGAGTGTGCTTGAAACTGCCTTGAAGATTATTTTAAAAGGTAGTGATGATTGGTAAGAAAAGTTCTTTGGCTTATTTTCCCCTTCTGTGAGATAAAGATGCTTATATTTATTTTTTTCTACATAATGACAGGTGTAACAAAAAATTCCATGGAAAGTGAGATTGCTGAAAGATGAGGAAATAGCAAGAATCATTAACCGTGTAGAATCTGATGAATTGTTGTTCATTTCTGACCTAATATTAGAGGAGAGTTCTGAGCAACCTGGCCCAGAGGAAAGTGTCCCTGTCCACAGCAGAGGAGTTGGACTAGATGATCTTTAAGGTCTCTTCCAACCCAAACCATTCCAGGATCATATGGTTTTAAAAATATTGTGAGGATGAGAATTCTATATTGCTTTCTGTATGGCACACTTCTCTTTTAGGACAGAAAAGGAGGGCACTTTCTAGGGAGTGAAATGGGAAGAAATATCTGGAAAATATTTCCTTTATCATGGTCATTATTTTATTTGGAAAACACCCTGCTGCTACCCTCATGTCAGAAGGTACTACTTTTTGAGCTCTCAGGGCAAGTGGGAAACCTCATTTTTCTTGTGTTGTCAATGACAAAGTGAGAAATGATAAGAGGAAATGTGCTGTGGTATTGCTTTGTTTTTAATCTTATTTTTGCTGGTCTTTTTTATTTTAAACTTTATTAATATATCTATTGTGGCTTGATCTTTTGTCAGAGATTACTAATATGTCTCCAGCCCAGCTTTTCTTCTGTGATTTTATAAATACCTGGTTGCAATATCCATAAGAACATCTGTGGGCTTTAATAAAGTTTTATTTGTTATGAACTTTTTTTGCCTGAAGCATAAAGTTCTGAAAGTATACTTTTAGCGCTGCTTTACAAAAAGTTTCAAGATACGCTGCAGCTGAGAGGAGCAGGAAATCATTTTCTTATTTTGCAGTGCTCCTAACAGTTGTCAATTATGTGCTTTTAAAGATCCATGTAATAGTACATGTGTTTTAAAAAAAAAGTGCAAGTGCAGCCAGTTTTAAAACTTCTTCTTTAAAGCACTGATAACTCTGTTGGCTTCCAGTAACACTGCAGTACCATTAGGCTGAAATAGTGATAATTGCAATTAAACTTAATTATTTCCCGTACACTTTCTTTCTGCAATGCCTTTTGATGTACTCCCTTTCCTTTGACTTAGTAGATTTAAAACACCTTTTTTTTTTTTTTCTCCCTACAATTGCATCTTGGGGATTCCAGTTGTTTACATCAACCTTTTTTCCAGTAGAGACCAGTTTCCAGCACTGCCCCGGGGCTTGGGCTACCAGCTGATGGTTTTCCTTTGCGAAGCAACTTGCTGCGACCTCTTCATTCTGGCTTTATAGTGTCCTCATTGTACATGCTGTGTGTATTTGTCACATACACAGCGCATGCAATGTGGACATAATGGAGCTCGATGGCCACCTGATCATAGATTAAATACTCCCAAGAAACGTTGTGGTGGGCTTGGTTATGTTTTGGGGGCATTTATGTTTGTCATTGTAGGATTTTAAGATTTATTTGGTATGCATGCATACTGTTCTTGAGTATGAGATGGGATCCAAAAGTTGCATTGTAGATAGAGTTCATCAGTGAAAATAAGGCAGTGGCAAGAACTCACAGGGTCATTGCAGCTCTCCAGGCCTCCACAAAAGAAACCTATTAGCAGGGCTTAAACAATGCAGGAATCTAATTTTGGCCCCTGACAGCAAGGTGACTCATTTTAGGTTCATATGTTCTATTACTGTTATTTTGGTGTGTTTAACCCCTCCCTCAACTGTGCTTTGTTCTATCACTGAGATTTTGGGGAAAAAAAATTTCCCTTTTCATATAATAGAAAAATGTTGTGTAAATGTTATATCAACACTTATGTTTTGGGGTTTCATTTGTTACTGTTTTTTTTTGTTTGTTTGTGTGTTTTTTAAACCAAAAGAACCGAGCAAAACTGAATGTTATAGTCTTGGTTTTAATAAATAAATAAACCCTATCACTTTCATTCTATTATTTTAAAAACGTTGTTTCATGAAAAGTGCTTTAATTGCTGTTATGGGCAGTTCTAGTCAGCCATCAGCATTAGCAAATACAGAGCCACATTCCATGTTTTCTCTGCCATAATTAGCACTTTTAAATGATGAGCTTTCTCACTAGGTGATTTTGACAAACAACATTTGTGTGGATAGTAGTTAACCCTCATAAATGCTAAAATACAAGGCATGAGATATTTAAAAGTGAAAATTGTTGCTGGGACAAAATATTGCACCTGAAGTGACTTGTGGAGGCTGCAAAACTGAAATGGATTCAGCTGAATGTAGCTGAATCTGTAGTGGTGCTTTCAGGACCTGAAGCCCTGTTTGAGAACAAGAGCTGCATTAGAAAGCTGTGCTCCTTTCACTGGGTTGGAATTAAATCCAGAAGGGAGGGGGGTGTGGTGGCATGGGCCATGTTGTCAGGGACAGTGAGGACATGCCATCAAACAGCTGTGTCGGAGGAGCTGCACTGTGGGGGTATCAGCTCAGAATCCTCATGTCATTGCCTGTCCCGAGTCTACATGAATACAAATAAAGACCTGACATGAGATGATGAAAATCAGTTTCAGTTGTTTGGGAAAAAAGTGTACCCGGTAAAGAAAGAACCATGAAAGCAGTGGTTTACTTACAGGTATTTTTCCAAGAGGATGTGGCCCCCCAAAGCTCTGTCCTGCAGGTACTGGTAGTGGTGGTGGGAGGTGATGGAGCTCCTCTCTGACCTTGCTGTAGTGAAGGACTCCTTGAAGGCTGGGGCTCTTCTCTACCAGGACAGTTTTGCTTTTGCTGGATTATTTTTTTATTCTTTCCTATAAATCACCCTTTGCATTAATCCAATTGCTGGAAAAGGATTATACTCTAGGAATAAAATCCAGTCGTAATTAAAAATGTAAAAGCGGCTTATGTTTTTAGGCCAAAGTTATTAGAGGGAGGTATCAACCTACCAATAGTAATACCCCAATCTCAGCTGGGAGGCTGTTATCCTGATGAGAGTGCCTGATAATGGCCTGGGTACTGAATATTTTATTGTAGATAACTTCTGCTTGTGTTTGTCTTGCATCTTGGTGCATCATAAGCTACTCACACCAGTTTGCCTCTCACAGGCTTTGTGGGCATCCTGGGGTTTTTTCCATATTTTTGGAAAACTGCTTTTTTAGGAGCTAATCTATCTGTATAGCAGAAGCAAGAAGGTTTGTGATGGACTGTTCAGGGCTCAAGTGCTGCAGGAATCACCTCTGTAAGAGGATTGAGTCACATTCCAGTCTTCAACATCTGCATCTTAAACCATCTTTTCATAATGAATACTCCCTTATGAAATACCCTCTCTGCATTTGTAGTTTCCATCAACCCCCTTTCTGGATAAAGAAAAATGGCAAACTGGGACAGCTCTCAGCCATTCCATTATTCATGCCACGTGTCCAGCTTTTGGGCATGCAGTTGTCTGGGTTACAGTTTGCAAGCCCACTTCGTCAGTCTTTTGGAGTAGAGCACTTTTCAATTACCTCTTTAGACTTAAATCAGTGTAGGGGCTAGAGTTACCTATTATTATTTTTAATCCAAAGGTTGAAACTTTCTTTGACCTTTGCTTTCTTGAAATGCGAGGCATTTAATTTTGTCTTTGCTATTTTGAATTAAATGAGTTCTCTGTGCAGGAAAGGATGCTGAAGGACTTATTCCTTGACAAAGGATTTAGGTGAAAAATTATGGATCTGAGTGGCTCTCAAACTCCATTTTTCAGAATCATCTCCACCCACACTGTGCTCAACTTCCCAGACTCAATCATCCTTCACCTGATAGTATGAGCTTTTTGGTGCTCTGATGGCAAATGAGGTTTGCAGCTGAAGCAGTGAACGGAGCTGTGTAGAGCATCAGTGCCAAACTGCTAAAGGGGCAGAAACAAATAACCTCCCAAATGTCCATTTATCTGCCTGTGAGCTATAGAGAGTTTTTAATGAAGTAATCTCTCTGATGTTTCTTTTGGTTTAGGTATGTTTTTTTGATGTTTTAGGCTTCCTTTTTCTTGAGTTTTCTTTCCCAGTTTATTTTCATGAAGAGACTTTGATCTTTCCTTTCAGTATTGGTGTATTTGTGATCTTTGTTCTCCTCCAAGTGGCCCTCTGTGGCTTGTGCTTCCTTTTTTTTGGGTGTCAGAAACAATGTTGACTTTCTTCTCTGCCTGATTTAGGGAAACTTCCAATTATCTATCCAGTGTTGTTGGTATCCCAAACAGGTGCTGAGGTACTGATTCCTGTTTCACTTGGCTCTTCTTTCTCTTGCTCTGTGCTGGGGTTCAGCTGCTCATGTTGAGCCTGGCAGTGCTGGTACTGGGGTGCCTGATAGCATAGCTCCAGCTGCTAGTTCAAGTTATTTTGAAATGTTTATTTACATAAAATAAGTTTAGTCTCTAGATAGTGCTGAGGAATTCTCTGTATCTCTAGTCTGTTCTAGCAAGAAAGATGCCGTGCCAGAAAAAGCGCTTTCATAAGAGGCAGAATTAAAGGACTACATGTTTTTACTGCTGTGCACAGCTGAAGAATTCCAAATTTAGTATTGTCTGCATGTGGTGGAAAAATACAAACTTGGGAAAAAAGACTAAAAAAAGAGAAACGCAAAAAGTCAGCAGAGTGTTCTTTCCTGTATTTCCCTGTAAAAGTCTTGGACCTCAGTGAAGTGCTGATTTTTCCTCTGCTAACACACTTGCAGCTCTGCTGCGTACGGGATGAAATTTGCTTCTTGCTGTCAACAGTCTTGCTCAGCTCGTGTTTGTGGGAGCAGCAGAATTTCATGTGTGCAAGGCTGGTGGAGGGGAATGAGTGCTGGAGATGGGAGTGTGTTACACAGGGAGAACTTGAGACTGCCTGTTGCCCTAAATAACCACTAAGGAACTGGACTGCAAATCTACCTTTCAGATGTGCCTTGGGGACTCTGATCCCCTTCCCTAAAACTGGATGTGGAGTAGGCATCTGAAATACCAAGCCCCTTGGGTTCCCATCATCTGCTCCCCTTGTAAATCCCTGGTGCCAGGGAGGGAGCCGTGCCCGTGCCCTGGCTCACGGGCAGCTGCTGGGGCAGGCACAGCTCAGCTGCAGCACCAGGTCTCCCTTTCTGCCTGTGCTTGGGCTGCTGAGTTTCTCCAGCACACCCTCTGCCCAGAGGGGGCTGCCTAAACCTGTCCTGATGGGCCATGCCCAGTGGCTTGTGAGTGTGCCCGTGTATGTTGTGCCCACTGTTAGGAGTCCTTCATTCTCCATCCTCCTGTTTTCTCTTGCTGAAGATCAACTGGATCAGGAGCTCTGAGCAGAGGAAGGTGGGTCTGTGTGAGAAGACTTTGGTGCTTGTTTGGTGCTGGTTACTGCTATGGTGGTGTTTGAGAAAACTGTGTGCTGATGTGCTGGGAGGAGGGGATATATTTCACCTTTATAATGATATACCTTTGGGTTTTTGTGATAAAGACAAGCCCTGGAGTGCAGGATCATAGAAGCATTTAGGTTAGAAGATAGAGTCCAACTGTGTGCTGTTAGCCTTCATTCTGTACCAGTTCCTGAGCGATAACTCCTGCCTTGGGTACTGCAGAGCCATGCTCTGCTGCTGATCCTGTTTGCAGTGAATGGAACATCTGCAGGTCCAGGTTAAGGTACGTGGCAGTGTGACAGACGTGGCACAGGATCTGCCCAGGGAAAGGCACTGGCTGCAGTTCTGCCTCCTTGTACTGGAGGCTGGAATTTTGAAGCTGCCTTTCAGCACGAAGGATGGAAAGGAATGAGGTGCCTCTGGGCAGCTGCTGAGGCTGACCTTGTCTCTCTCTTGCCCCTTTCCTGCCCTTGTGCCTTGTGGATTAGGAATGACTGGGGCTGCTTGTGAAGGCACGTGGGTGAGGAGCAAGGTCCAGAGAGATCCTGGCTTCAGGATCCAGGGCACAGTCCCAAAGCTCTGTGGAGTGCAGAGCTCTGTGTTTTTTCCCTTCTCTTCCATCTTTCATTAATTGTTTTCAGATAGTTTCTCCTTACTATTCCCTGCATTTTTCTTACAGTCCATTTTCTTTCCTCTGTTTGCCTTTTTCCCATAATTCCTTCTTTCTCTGTAGGATTGTTTCGCATGAGAACTGTTGGTAGAACACAACTTTGGTAGAACTACACAATATTTTTGTTTTGAGCTTTCTCATATTCAACAATTAGAAGAGCTGTAGGGCTTTTTAATTACTCTGACAATGAAGAACAAAGTTTCTTTTGGTATTTCTTTGTCATGCTTCCTTGAACAACTGTAAAATTGTGATTAATATTGTAACTTTTACTGTGGGCTTTTTTCGCATTGTGCTGATAACGTGGGTTTGAAGTTGCATAGGTATATCCCCAAAGGCTGTGCACAAATGAATTCACTGCTATTGATGAGCATTCAAACTGACAAAAACAGTGACACTGAGAGTTACATGTTGAAAAAGGACATAACACAAATAATTTAAATATTTTTCTCATGTTTGAGTATATTTGTGGTGCCTGATTGAGCTGGTTAGCAAAATAAAGACAGATGGCAATGAATTCATTCCAACACGTTTTCAGCTATTCTGACTTCTCACAGCCCTTGTGCAAATGATTTTCTTGTTTAAATTTCCCTTGCTGCTGTTGTCCACACCCTGTCTGGGAAATTCAGAAGTAGTGTGCTTAGAATACATATGGAGAATTGATTTTTATATGCAAAATAGAAACGAAAGTAACAGAAAGAGGAGCTGCCTGCGATTAACCTATATACTCAGGGTGCAGTGAGTAACAATTTAACTTCTCCTTTAAAGATCATGTCAAAACTTAACATGATTAGAACAGAGTTTATCATAATTGAATTTTAGTCAGGTGTCCTTCAGATTTTAAGGATGGCACAGTGATTTGCAGTGCTGTCTTTCTTAGGAAGAGTGAGAACTTTGCTGTTAATATAAGCAATGAGCAGCAAGGCAGGCCAGCACCTGCCCTGTGCATCCCTCAGCAGCTCACCTGTTTCTCTGGACACTGCCAGGGTGATGGGACCATCGCTTCTGTGTGTGGGAATGGTCAGCAAATATGCTCTGTTGAAAATTTTTAACAGTTTATAGGTCACAGCAGAAAAATAATGGGGATGACAGGCAATGCCTTGCAAGGGCTGTAACCACTTGTAATTGTTGCTTTTCCCAACAACTGCAGTGTTCTTGAAGATTCTGCCATAAGTAAATATAATCTTTAATGTTTTTCTTTTAATGCAGTAATTATAGGATCCATTAAGCTCATCTGTGGCTTTAAAGGAACACTTGCTGCTTCAAGGATTACATTAACCAGTCAGTATCTCATCTCATTCCTTATATTTCAAAAGTGCCTGCTATCTTGTTACTTCCATATGGAGAAGACACTGAAGTCCATGTATATGGCTGGTAATGCATTACTCAACATGAAAAAGTGTGCAAAAACCACAATAGTAAAGTAATAGTCACTGTAGTATGAATTGTTGGGGTTTTTTTTGAGACATCTGCACAGAATTTGTGTAACTGCTCAGTTCGTTTGGTTCTTCCATGGAATTTGTAGATCTGAGGCAACATATGCCTTGAATACAGGAGACTAAACTTGTTTTCCCTTGCTGTTGGGCATCCTAACAGTGCCTGTAGTGTGGATATGCTCTGCTGTTGTCCCTTCCAGGCCACCTCTCCGTTTGCCCCCCTGCCTGTGGTGGGTGTGTGCGTGGGCAGAGTGAGGAGGGGACAATTCTAGCTTAGCACTCCTCACCTTCCCCTGCCTCCTGTGCTCCTGGAGGATGCTGACAGCCTGCTGCTGACAGGAACTGCCAGCCCCTGGAAAGGAAGGATGCCCACAGGGTAGAAACCGTAGGAGTACTGTCTTAGTAGGGCTGCTCAAGATCAGGGATAGAGCCTGTGCCCATCATAAAGCTTGGGAGTTGTGAGTGAGGGGGTGTTAAAAGAGAAGGATTAGTCTTCCTGCGGGAGCACTGGCTGGCTGTGCTAACAGCCTCCTGCAGCTCAGTGTGACTGGAATCCTGGCAGCAAGTGCTTGTTTTGCTACTCTCCATCCATTTAACACTTGTTCCACCCCTGGCAGAGCTCTGGGTGTGCCTGGGATTTCTGCAGCAGCTGCCCCCTAACCAGGTCTGGCCTGCCACTGTCACAGTCTGTCCTGAGCCAGAGCAGTGCTTACACTACCCTTAAATGAAGGTGGCTGTGGGACTGTGGTCAGAAGGCTCCAACTGAGGCACCTGCAAAATCTAACATTTTCTGCCTCTGAATTGACACCATGTCCATTAATGGAAATGTGTTCTCCCTAGATGTAATAGACCAAACAAAAAGAAAAGCATAAATAGTGAGGTTAAAAACTGCGTGCTAAAAATGTAGCGCTGTTCTGTGCTGGAGGTGGTGAGAGGACCAGAAGTACTTGATAGAAGGAAAGAGGTGGAAACTTACAGGGAGGAAAAAAAAGTAAAGGCTTGTGCATATGCATCATTCTGTGGAGAGGGTAGGAGGGAATACATTGACATCTCTAGATGCAAACTAGGTTTACAAGCAGTCGAGAGGAAAAGCATGCTCAGGCTCCAGCAGGTATTTGGGAGAGAGGAAGAAAGTACCAGCAGCTCAGGGTGAGGCCAGCCCATCCAGCAGCCCTGTCCACATGGCTGTAAAGTCCCTTGAGACCTCCCTGGGGACAGGGAGTGCCAGAAGTGTCATCCCCACTTCTGTTTCCTTTTGCTAACCTGGAGATCAACTTGGTTCTCCAAATGAAACCTTTGGGGAGGCCAGGAGGTAAAAGCCACCAATAAACCCAGGAATCTAAGGGAATGTCAGCCCTTGGAGAGGTGGTGAGTTTGGCATCTCCAAACATTTTAGACAGGAGCTGTGTTTGTAGGAATATGAGCATCTTTTCAAGGGCTGTTGCTGCCCTTGAGGGCTCTGTTGCAGGGCTGGTTTGTTGGCTGTGCACAGAGTCTGTCCTGAGCTCAGATTGTTCAGCTGTGTGCCTGCAAGCAGCTCCTGACCGGGTCATCCCTCCTCACCATTGCTAACATTCCTCACCAGTTCAGTGTGTGCTGGGAAAAGGCACTCATGGAAGAACCATTGTGGCAATGGCAGGCTGGTAATGTGCTCCCTGTTTCTCCAGGGCGCACTGTGGTGGCTCAGCAGTGCTGACACATTTAACTCTGACAAACCTAAGGTCTGGCTTTTATCACAAGTCTAGTTTACAGGAGAAGTAATGATTTCATTTTTATTCTGTTTGCCACCAAAATAGCATGCAATTAAGGGGAACGTGCTGTATTTTTGTGTTCTTTGTATGTCTCATACTTTGGCATTCACTGTAGTGCTGTAGCACGTTCAGCATGTGGTATAGTCTCACTCAGTCCCATCCTCTTTTGCATTTCCTACAGTGAAACATGTCTCTTTTCTTTCTATCTCTTCTCTCCTTTCTTGTGTTCCTATATTGCTTTCCATTCCAGATACCTGTTCTGAGGAAACTTGCAGGAAAGGCTTTCACAGAGTCATGTGTTCTGCTTTTTGGTTTGAATTTGTTCAGCTCATCACAGCCTGACTTGCTTACAGGAAGAAATTGTGCCAGGTCCTAGTACTAACAGCATGAGAGAACATTTTCACAGGATAGAGATAGGAGTATGTCTATGGCAAATAAAAACCTACATTAGACTTGTTCATATCTTGCACAGAGTAGCAGTGTCACATTTCACCACGTGAAGATAACCAAACTCCGTGCTCATACAATAACACAAGCCCAGGAGATTAAGCAGCTCCCATTGCATTCTGTCGCTATGATGCTGCAGCTACCTGAGAGTTACCCACTTGAAGCTGAAGTGGGGCTGCCAAAATGTGCCATGCTCATGTTTCTCTTATTACAGCTGGTTCTGACTCCTGTGAGTCTTTGCAAATTGTCATTTTTGTAAATGAAGACTTTTGACTTTCAAGTCATTAAGGCGTGACCTCTGAAATGTCACTGCTAATTTATTCTCTCTCCATCACCAGTCATGGAAAGACTTTGCTGTGTGTTCTTTTAACTCACTTATTTGTTAAGTTCACAGATCATGATATTTTTAGCTTCTGCTGAATACCCTCTGCTTTTAGGGCAGTCTAGTAAAGCTCTTGTGTTTTATGTTTCCCTGGTTTATGTGGCTCTGTTGTGATATTGTGAGTTAGTCCAAGGAATGTTTTCTTCTTACTGTTTCACCTGGGGAGAAACTGGTGGCAGATGTGACTTGCTCAAAGATGGGATAGTTTGGTGCAGGCTGGTCCTGCTTGCATTAACTGCCTGGAGCCTGTATTGAGAGGTCTCTCCTCCAATATGGATTGCTGCAGAGTTAGTCTGACTTTGCAATGAGCTCTCACCCACAGACAGATAATAGAATTGTAGAATCATGGCATGATTAAGGTTGAAAAAGACCTCTAAGATGATCCAGTCCAACCATGAACCTTGCACTGCCATGTTTCCCACTAAACCATGTGCCCAAGTGCCACATCCACATTTTTTTTGAACCCTTCCAGGACCATGACTACACCACTGTGCTGGGCAGCCTGTCTGCAGTGCCTGACCAGCTTTCAGTGAAGAAATTTTCCTTAACATCTAAACCTTCTCTGGTGCACCTCTCCTAGCTCTGTTGCCCTTCTCTGGACATGCTCCAGCCCTTCAATATCTTTCTTGCCATGAGGTGCCCAGAACTGAACACAGGACTCAGGGTGTGGCCTCACCAGTGCCCAGTACAGAAGGTCAGTCACTGTTCTTGTCATGCTGGCCACAGCATAGCTGGTACAAGCCAGGATGCCATTGGCCTTCTCATCCATGCTCATGTGTTCAGGGTATCACTTATTTAAAAATATCTTAGCTGTGTAACATTATTTCCCTCACAAAGGTTATGGGTTTAGGTAAGTAGACTGAGAGTTTAGTTGGAATGTGTGAAAGATTTCAGAGAAGCATGACCTCGCTGTGCAGGAGGATTTCTCAGTGAAAATGCTTTCACATTGAACAGCAAAGAAAGACAAGAAGTTTGTCTGAGGGCCAAATGCATGATTCATACCATTAGGGTGAAGTTTGGCACTTCTTGTCATCATCTCATGTCTGAGAATGAGCTTATGCTTCTTTAGAGATGCGATTTACTTTTTTTCTGGCCCCTTCTTTGACCTGCTCACCCAAGATTCCTGCTGCTGCTGAGTGATGGATGTGTTCAGAGGAGAAGCTGTCACATCACCCTTGGGTGGCTGTGGCCTTTGGGGATGGGAAGAACTAGAGCCAAAACTGGTGCCTGAGAAGGTTTGCTTTTGGCTTCATTTTTTTCTTCTCTCAATCTTTCTATTTTTGATTGTTTGAGGGTGTGGGCTGGGGCAGGAGGGGAATTGGATGTCTGATTATGAACATGATTTCAGAGATGAAAAAAGTAAAAGCTGGAGGATCCAAATGTAAAGGGTGCAGAGGTATGTCCTCCTGAGCTGCTTGTATAGGAGAGAGCCTGTTAAGGGTTGTGCTCCAGACTTGGGGTCTTCAGTGACTTCTGGAAAGATGAAATCCTCTTGGTACTTCAGGGAAGCAAAGTGAGTAAGCTTTTTAATACCCAATTATTGGAGCTGATTGAAACTGTCGAAAATTTGCCATCACAGGGATGTTTTCAATGGAATTTCACATTTTAATAGGTGTATGCTTTTGAGAGATCTTGTTTTTCTTCATATTGATGCAGTTCTGAACTGGAACAGACAAAAGAGTATTTTTGTAGAAATACTTACAAAAATACTGCTCTGTGTCTGGACCAGATCTATGTAACAGTTGCTAGGAGCCAAAAATGAGTGTGACACTTCAGAATCTGACTTGATGTGTGGGAACTAATTTTTATTTAGAAAAAAATAAGATCACATGGATGCATAGATAGTTTCTTTTCTTTTTTTCCCTCCTAGTTCTCCTTGCCAACTCGGGCTGAAATTAGAACGGTGTAAGTCACTAAATTGCTACAAGAAAGCCTGTTTTTTAATAGCTCTAACTTAGCAACCTAGAATTAAAGTTCATGTGTGTCAGATGGCATCTAAATTATCGAGGATACTTCTTTTTTTTTTTCCCTCAGCAAAACTAAACTTCTAATTTTCAGGGCAGCCAGTTGCCCCCACTTGTGCATGTGTTATTTTTGCTGGTTGATGCTTGCCTGGGGTAGCAGAGCTTTCAGTGAGTTTGCTTTCCTGCTTTTCTCCTGAAGGTAACCAGTTAGCCCTTTGCCCCAAAGTGTGTTCATCAACTGCTCTAAATTCTAAGACTAATGTTATAGTAAATAGAGTAATGTTATAGTAAAGTATTTATTTCTTATCACTGGGTGTTGTATTGAATGCTTGCACTTTCCTTGTCATGTCAGAACATGCCTTTTTTTTTTTTTGAGTTGCTTAATTAACCATGACAATTGTTTTTCTGAGTTGTGAGAGACATTATGTTTCAAATTCTTTTGGAGAAGAGGTGTTGCTTGCTTGGAGAATCACGTTTTTATGGGGCTTTGTAATGAGAGTCACTGCTCAGGAGAGGCCCTGCCTTCCTCTGGGTTAAGTGGTTTTGGTTTTTTCCTTTCCTTCCTGCCATAAAGTTCCAGGCCTGCCAGGGGGTGTGTGCAACCCTGAGGGCTAGTGTGCTAACAAGGTTATTTGGTGTGCTGTCTCAGTGGAGGAAGGGGATGGAGATCCACGTGGCAGCAAAGATCCAAGGGCTATTGGTGTATTAGAAAGCACAGATACACCTGAGAATGGTCATGGAGGCATTAGGTCTTCTCCCCCTCCAAAGGTGGCAGACTCAATAGCCCAACTGAAGTGTATCTGCACCAATGGGCAACAAACAGGAGGGTGTGAAAGCCTTTGTGCAGCAGGAAAACTGGAACTCGTGGGGAAAAAAAGAGTTTATGACTTTTGGAGGAAGAGGCAGGCAACTCAGGAGACTACAAGGATGTCGTGCAGGGAAAAGATTAGAAGGGCCAAAGCCCAACTAGAACCTACTCTGGATACTGCTATAAAAGACATTAAATTGTTTCTATAATTAGATCAGGAACAAAAGGAGGGCTAAGGAGAATCTCCATCCTTTACAGGATGCAGAGGGAAACAGTGTCAAATGTGAGGAAAAGGCAGAGGTACCTAATGCCTTCTTTTCCTCAGTCTTTAATAGTAAACCCACTTGTTCTCTGGGTCTCTTGAGTGGGAAGACAGAGATGGGGAGCTGAACGAAGCCCCCATAATCCAAGGGGGAAGTCTCGGGGGCAGGATGGGATTCACCCCAGGGCACTGAGGGAGCTGATGGAAGAGTTCACACTGTCCATCCCTTACCAGCAGTGCTGGCTGACTGGGCAGGTCCCTTTGGAAGTCAGCAATTATGATGCCCATCTACAGGAAGAGCCAGGAGGAGGATCTGGGGAGCTACAGGCCTTTTATAAGAAGGATTTTCTATGAGCTGATAAATATTTTCTGTGTGATCCCGCTTTTGTTTTTCCTTCACCAGTAATTTCGAGCCGCTGATCTTTGTTGTTTAGCTCCACTGCTCTCTGCCTCAAGGGTTTGTATTAGTGGGTTTCTCACATCTGTGCACTGAAAATCAGAGTACTAGAGGCAATTCCCAGGCCCACAGCAGTGTAGCTGGGATCCCAGAGAGGAAATGTTGGCCCATCAGGATTACACTGGGATTGTTTATCCCAGTCCACTGCAGGAGTGAGTGCTGGGGCTGTGTGTGCTGAAACAGTCCCCAGTTACAACTTTTTGGCCATGAATCCCCTCTAGCTGCCAGTGTTGCAAGTGCAGTACAGTAAGTTCACGTTCCATCAGAATTCATTCATTCTTCTGTACCAAACAAACTAAAGGCTCTCAGCCTCTTGTTGCAGTAACAACCTTAGTTGGTTCAGACTCTACAGGAGCTCCAGAATTTCTATCACTGGAAAGGTATTTTTCAAGGTAAAAATTGTTAGAAATAGAAATATCTTCCTTCTAAAATACATATGGGGTTGAGGGTTTAGATTTTACATTTTTAAATCGAAGATGAAAATTCAGTTTTCAAAGTTTTGAGATCGACCCAGTGTCCCTTGTGCACAAGTAAATTATTTCGTGTATAAGATGATAAGCCTTTCTGGGGCACCACTGGTAATTGATAAAGTGATTCAGCACTGCTTTAGCATTTATTTTCATGAGGCTTTTCGTCTATAAGAGCTGAGTTATGCCCACATGGGATATGGAAAAACTCTGTTTTGAGCATTTTATTTCATTCCATCACTGAACCCACTAAGAGCAAGAGAAAGTACCCAGATAAGGTTACAGGAGTGTGCTGCACATGTGGTAATAGTCCTTGGTCCCACAAGTCTTTGGGTTTTGTCATGTTCGATCATCTGATGGTGTCTCCTGGTATGAGGCCTGAACAAAATAAAATAATTTGTTCCTGTGTATTTCAGGCAGCCTCAAATGTTGTGGGTTTGGATTGAAATCCTTTCTAATGCTTTCAGTTCCACAGAGACTTACACTGGTGAGACATGTATAAGCTCACAGCTTTTGTAACTCTAATCTTGTTAGTTAAAAGGTGGCATGCTGATAGTTTCATTTCACAGTTGAATTTCTTTAATTATCTCTGAAGATGGATTTTAGCTTCTCAATTTTGGCCATGAGGTAGCATAACCTACAACACAGTATGCAGAAAGAAACCTCAAATTGAATGTGCTTCAGGTCATTTTTTAGCTCCGAATCTATATTTATCTGCACAAGAAAGTTTTAACTTGACCTAAGGAAAAAAGAACAAATCAATAAATCCAATGAGGGCTTGCAATGTAGCACTGATATAAAATATGATTTATTTAGTCTGTAATCGCCAAAAACTATTATATACTGCTGCCACTGGGGGAATATAAGAGCTGAATGGTTAAGCACAACTTGCTTTAAATGTTTTGTGTTTTGGCTCCACTATAGATAAAGGATGATATTGAAATCAATATTGAATTGAAATATCCAAGCAGTAACTTTTATGGACTTTTTAATAACCATACATCAATATATGTGTATACATATAAAAATAGGTGAGATATACTTTACCACCCATATATGAGCATGTATAATGTGTATGCAATTATATATCCATTGTTTCCTTTATATGTATCACTGTAGAATTCCTCAAGGGCAGACCTGATCTCCTGGATATTCAGGACTCCATTCACTTTGAGGTATCTTACTTTGGCCAAATGCTTCTATTCACAGGTTAGCCCTTAGCAAGACTAAAAGACTTTTAATTTGCCTAATTAATTTTTGACCTCTGAGAACTAGATCATCTTGCAACACAGGGACTTTTCTGCTCTCATTCGTGCTTTCCTTAGACAGAGAGAAAATAATGTCCCTTTTCAATCCTGCCTCCTTGGCCAGGTCATGGAAAGCTCCCCAGTGTGAGCCCCTTCCAATGGGCTGTGCATTCACAGCTGGAGGAGGGAGAGTCACTTGGTTTTGCAGGTCTAGAGAAAAGGATGTGGTAACAGGTACCTGTAAAAAGACATTAAACATCTTTATGAAAACCTTGTTTGAGCAAAGAGGAACCTTCATACAGAGACTTTTCTTAAGGAGGCAGATGCAAGGAAGAAAGACTTTCCTGCCCTGGTTTTCTGAAGCTCTGGGTATGTCTGAATACCAGGGAAACTCCAGACAAAGGTGCTCTCTTGTATTTTCACTTTAGTTCTTGAATGACTGTCCTGCCCAGCACTATGAAATATGATGAATATGAGGAAACTGAATAACAGAGAAGAAAGTTTTAAGATGTTGCTAGCTGTTGGTCCACAGGAGCTGAAACAAAAGCTGATCAGTGGGGGACAATTACAGATCCTTATCCCATAGTCTGGAAAGTGTCATGCAAAGAGGTGTTTCAGTAAAATGGAATTAAATGCTCCAGATAATTGAACAATACTTGTTTCTGGACACAATAAATATGGTATGTAAATGTTCTGATCTATCTCCAAGCTTATCAGTTTATCAGAAATCGTAGAAGGGAATATACTTTTGGATGGAAAGTGGTGTAGGAATTTACCACCATGTCTGTATGCTTTGAACTGAGTTTTCAGATCAGTCTGTAAATGGCATTTCCATGTCATATGTTAATTTTGAAGAGCACAGATTTTCCAGAGTGTGCTTTCTGTTCTGTTTAATGTTTAATGCCTGTGCACTGACTGTATACAACGTTTAAGGTTAAGTGCAGAGTGCATGTTGTTGAGTAAATGAGGCGTTGAGAGCTTGTGAGAAGCTTCGGGAAAATGTATTCCATATGCTTTGCTGGCTGACCCTGAAATGCAGAATGTCCAATCATGTGGCTTTTACATAAACTCTGTCTTGGTCTGAACCTCAGGACTGAAGTCCTGACAGCTCTGTAAGCTGCTTCCACCCATGTACCAGCACTGGGCAGGTCCTTGGTACCTAATGAGCCAAGGGCTCTGCATGGGTGTTCCTGTGCAGCTCTACCCCTGCCTCTCTGCACTTCAGTGACCTTCAGAGACAGTACATTTAGTTAAAGACCCAACCAAGGGATTCAAACTCTTAACTAAAACTGAAAGAAGACGTGGTGGTGGTGTTTTTCCTTCAGGATGTAAGGAAGGCAGTCTTATTCTAGGTGCTGAAAAAATACTGCAGTTAGGTGAGATAGATGGAAGGGGGAAAGCCATATGTTGCACTTTGAAACTTTCAAGCTTAGTGGGTAGAAAAAGATGTCAAACTACTGCACATCTGGATGGAAGTTCAGTTCTTCCTCTGAAAAAGCTTCAGTTATAGTCATTACAAAGGGACTTAGTTAACAAAGGAATGAATCAAGGCGCTGTGTTCCTACACACTGCAGTTGGGAGGCTTTGAAAGACTTCACAGTGCCTGTACCTTCTCAGTCAAGGGGCTGATCTCTGCAGCCATGATATCTGAAATCCGTTACACCCAAGATATTCATCTGTTGGACAAAATATTTATTTATTTTTTATTCTAACAATATGGGAATTACAGCAACTGCTTCACATAAGAACTGAGAGCAGCAGTTAAATAATTTCTGAGCTTCTATTTACCTCCCTGGGTGATTGATCCCCGGAGCCTTCCTACGGGGCTGACCCTAACCACTGAGTAGGATAAAAGAAATATATATATGTATATATGTGTATGTATAATATGAAAGAGCTGTGCCACAAGGTGGTATGTGTCATTCCAGAAAAACTGGATCAGGGTGTGATCTCTGGAAAGGGCTGGCACCCACGGTTTATTGCAGAATCATCTAATTCTGAGTTTTATGATATTTTCGAAGACAGAGATCAAACAGGTTAGGTTGGATGTGTGTGTAAGAGAACACTGTTGAACACAGAATGGGAACAGGGCTATATTTCCAAACTCTTGGTGGGAATTTTTTTTTTTTTTGGTGCTTTTGTCAGGTTCTGGGGCACTGCTGGATTTTAGGAATATCTTCACAGAACAGCAGTGTGACTTTACAGAGATAAATGTTACTTTTAGACTTCCTTGGAAGAAAAGCTGAATTAAAAAAAAAAAAAATCTGTAGTGAAATAGCAACTTGTTCTCTTTGCTGTTCTTCTGTCTGCTCTTTGTCATGTTTCTTCTTCTTTTCCCCCCTCCCCTCAGTGTCCCACTTAGGCAATGTGCTGCAGGGTAAGTGCTTGAGCAGCAAATGAACTGGGGAGGCAGAAGCTTGATTTTTCTGAAGAGTTATCGCCTTCCACCCCACTGGCACTTGACAGCTTGGACTCTCCAAACTCATGAAAACCATGGCAGCTGCATTTTCATATCTATTTTTACTGAAATGCTATTTTGCTTCTGTAACTTACTGTCAGTGTCATGTGTGCTTAGGCAGAGGGGCTGAGAACTGTGCCCTCTCTGGTTTACATACTGCCAGGCCTGGGGCAATGAGTCAGTAAGTAATATTTTCATCTATTAGCTGAACAAGCTTTTAAGGAATTGGGACTCTCCTCTGATTAGTGGGGAAATAATGGGCTGCATAAGTAGTGCTGAGGAAAGGGTAATGATTTTAAGATGGCCAGTGGTAAGAAGAAATAAAGTAAACATCAGCACTATGTAGTGGCTATCATTTGGGATTATGTGAGTAAAAGAAAAGCTCAATAGAACTGAAATCCAAAATGTTTTGCAGAAAACCCAGGAAAGTGACTTTTTGGTGGTTGTTCTTGTAAAAGATGAAAGGTGAAATCTGCACTCTGCTCTTCCTGATACCTCATCTGCTGGCAAAGTTGGTTACCTGTTGCCTTGCTGTGTTTTCCAAATGGTGTGGCTTGTCACCTAGACTGCTGTGGGAATTTTTGCTCATTTTCTTCTCCAGTTTTGAGAAGAGAACATAAAAATTCTTTCACATTTAGTTCGCACAAATCTAGTGGTGTCTGGAGTAGTTTGTGGGGGATCGGAACTTGCAGTTTGGTAACATTTTGATGCAGTTTCATTATCTGTTAATCACCATCCTGACCAGGTGAACAACGAACATTTTTTTTTGGTATATTTTCGAGCCACTGCAAATTATACGAGATTATTTTAAGATTTTTGTGTGTGTTTGCTTCTGCCTGGGTTTATCACTGAAAATAATTTATCATCTTGTCATTCTAATATTCAGAAAGACATGTTCTGTTCTGTCAGTTATCTTGGAAGGTTTCTTGGCTCTGGTTTTAATTCATATATTGTTTATACTTGAAAGATATTTTGCATCTTGGAAATTTTCCAGTTGTCTCTCAAAATACATGGTTTCTCCCAGTTTCTGGAGTGTCATTGCAAAGTGCACAGCAGGTAATAACTACTGCACATTGAACATAGCATGTAGAGTGTGTTTCCCACTGCAGGAACTCCTAACTGGTTATATGGCAAGCCCTGGAGAATTTCTCAATTATTTCTAAGGAATTCTAAACATCAGTTGTACGTACAGAATTAATGACTTATATCTGCTCCTGAATATTTAAGAAACTACCCTCTTGTGATTTACAGGGCTTTGCTTTGATGACTGAAATTGAAACATATTTGACAGAGAGTTTTCAATCCTGAGCTTAGACTTTCATGAGTTCTGTTTCCCTCTTTTTCTTTGGGTGAATCAGGGCAATTAAATGCAAAATCATGTCTGAATTCCCTGGGAGGGTGTCTGAACCAACTGCTAGGGGGCCTGTGAACCTCCCTGTGACAAATGCTAGCTGTGGTCAGCTCTGGCTTAATATCCATAAAATGCTTCTGCAAATTCAGCCCCATGGAAAAGAGGATGTCCTGTTCACTCACAGGGTGATTTGAAGGGAGTTCCAATAAGTAATCATATAGTTTTTTTCTTTTCTTTCTTTTTTTTTTTCTGATGCTGATATGCCCTTTGATGATCTAAAAGAGTGAACAAACAGTGCTGTATCAAAAGTGACAGATTACAGTAAATTAGATGAGTCTCTAAATGCCAAGGAAAAAAATTCAAAGGTATCTAGAGAAATTCCAAATGCAGCCAAAAAACTACTTTGAGATTCAATCTGTGAAAGGACAAGCTAATGAATTTAGGGCTTCTAATCCAAGATAAATAAATCAGAATTGAGAGGGGGAAGCTTAGTAAAGCTCTGGGAGATGTAGGGGTAATAAAGGACTGACAAATAGGCATGACTGTGTGACATGATGAAGCAGCAGAAATGACAACTATAATAATGTGTAGTGCTGAGTCCTGGAAGAAAGAAGCAGAAAACCACTGCTGTCTGTGATAGCAAGAGTGGATCTGGAATAGCAGTTTCATTTTGGGGAGCAATGTTAGGAAAACCTTAGGGGAGATATGGGAGTTGGGAGGAGTTGTGATCGCTCAGAGACAGAGGCATTTCTGGCATTGGCAGATGTGAGTGTATGTGCAGACAGTGGCAGAGGCAAGGGAAGTGCCTTAAACAGGAGGAAAGGTCAGGGTAGAGGAGGTAAAAATTATATGGCAGGAAAAAAGCAACACAAATGAAGTTGCTGACCAGAAGGCATTCCAACTTTTGGAAATCCTTTCAGAAGGTGTAAGGGCAGGACTTCTGTTCCCTGCCTCAACACTCAGCTCTGGAAAGCATGGTAGGATGCTCCATTTTAATTGCAATTTTGGAGAGGTATATTGAGTGGGTGCTCTCATGGGTCCCTTCAGCCCCAGCCAGCGTATCATGTAAAAAAAGGCAAGGAAGGAACAAGGGTGAGTACTGTGTCACTGTGGTAGAATTTGCTGTTACCATAGATACCTGTGACTGTACATAAGCACTAAACTGGTATGGCTTAGCTCTGTGTGAAAAGCTGCTGTGGCTTGGTTTCTTCTTCATGCAAACAGCTTGGAATATTTGGAAATTTTTTAAGATCACTTCTCATCCACATATACCTCTACAACCATGGCATGAAATTAAGGATTGCAATTGAAAGCAAAATCCCAGAAGAGGCAGAGGACATTTGTGCAATACACCTAGAGAGCAGATTTGCCAGACACGTGCAAGTAAAACATTACTAAAGTAGGCAGCCCTGTGTTCTTGAAATTACTCATGTTTTCCCTCCTCGTGACAGACACATCCCTTCTTTCTCTGAGCCATTGCTATCTTGTTGATATGGAATTTTTTTCCCTAAATTGCTTTGTAATTAGCTAATGAAGAATGGTAGACAAGAGATGATGAGTTCTGTCAGGAAATGTGTGTTTTAGCTTTCTTGTTATTTCTCTTCAGGGCAGCCTGAGGGCATTGGTTTTACTGGAGCATGGTGATCAGGCGAAAGGTGTCTGATTTAGACACCAAAACCTATTTTTAAATTCTAAACCTGCACATTTCTGTATTGCTTGTAATCATGGTAGCTTGTCCTCTTGTTCGAGTATGCTTTTGAGGAAAAACTGGCTCTTTCCTTTTCATAGCCATAGCAACGAGTGACTGCTACGAGTTTTCAGCCTTGGCTGTAATCTGCTTTGGTCCAGAAGAGGGACCTGAGCTTGCACTGGAAATCACCTTCCTGTCAGTCAGAGCATTTGGTGGCACCTCTAATAATACATCTCTCTGCTCTCCTTAGGTCATTGCTTTTTATTTCTTTTATGTCCTCAGAGACAGCTGCTCATAAATGGTAACCATGTCTTCTTCTTATTATTCTTTTGAAGGTATATACTTTGGAAAACACCTGTAATTTTAGAATATTATAGAATATCCTGAGTTGGAAGGGACCCATAAGAATCATCAAAGTCCAACTCCTGGACCTGCACAGAATAGCCCCAACAAACCCACTTATGTGCCTGAGAGCACTGTGCAAATTCTCCTAGAGCTCTGTCAGCCTTGGGGCAGTGACCACTGCCCTGGAGAGCCTGTTCAGTGCCCAACCACCCCCTGGATGAAGAACCCTTTCCCTAATATTGAACTGAACCTCCCCTGACAGAGGTCCATGCAGTTCCCTTTTAGCAGCAGGACGTGGGTGATTCTGAGCACACCTGGAGCTTCAGTCTGAACTGGCTTAGCATGGGGCAGGTACCAAATTTCTCCTGCCCTTTATTTCACTCACCTGATTCCTAGAGAAGTTTTGATAAAGTAAATTAACTCTGTTCCTATGAAGGGAAATGTTTCTTAAATGTTGGATTTATTATGGGACAGGACTTTGCTTCTCAGAGCATCACTTTTATACCCCTGCTCTTCACAGGTTACAAGCTCTGCACATTCCCTGAATTTTTCATAATTTTGTGTTTACTTCTCAGTCCCGACGTTCCTTACCAGGGTCTTCCCTTCAGAAGTTCAGACATGTGCTGGGCTTCTGTCTCTGGTGAACTGGTGTCAGATGGAGTTCAGACCCTCACTTTTCCCTTTGGAAAGGCAAGCCTAGATAATTTTCTTCTAAACAGCTCCTTGAAGTTTTGCTCAGCAGTTAATGAGTACTGGTGTCTCTAGCTCAGAGCATGTGGAGGAGAAAGGAATCTGTGGCCTTGTGGTTCTAAGCTCAGGAATCTATTGGAGTAATAAATATAATTTCTGGGTTTATATAATAAATGTTGAAATGTTCACTCATACTGTTTATTTAGAAGTTTTGCTATACACAGTAATTTTAGACTTCTTGAAAGATTTTGTTAATATTTCTAATGTCTCGTAAATCTTAGGGATAAGTGGTTGTTTATTATGTTACTCTAATACCTACAGTAAAGACCACCAAAGAACAAAACAAAAACAATTAGTAATTGAACTGCAAAGTACAGTCTACATAAAATTACCACCATTTTCACAAGCTGAAGGGAAACTCATTGAAAGGAAATGCCATCTTTGTGGTTGTATTTGATTAGCTTCCAGGTCATGGGAAATGTGGAGAGTTGCTTTCTCCTCCTGCTCTTGATTTGGTATTAGCCCTTCTTTAGCAAAGGGATATGTGTGGCTCTATTCTCCACAACATGTTTGATGACACTTTTGTAATTAATTTTCCAGGTTTATGTCAGTTCTTCAAACGTTTCATTTTTGCATCTCATCGCCATTTTCTTTTCTCTTTCCTGCTTCTCAATCCCATTGGGAAATAGCTGACAGAGCAAGGAAGTTGCAGAAATAAAGGTAAAAAAGGTAAATTGAAACCCGAGTCAGTGAAACAACAAATCTGTCCCCTTCATTGCTGGGAGATACATGAGGACCAAAGTTCCTCAGGCACCATAAATCCATGAGCCCCACTGGGCTGCACTGCTTTCTCCTTGCACACTGCTGAGGCCCAGGGACAATAACTATCCTTTGCTTATTTGCTCAGTTTGGAAGGTAAAGCTTCTTTTAGGCTCCCTGAGGCAGGTTCCTTCATAGTTGTGAATCAGCCTTGATTTAGAGATGCTGGGAGGCGTCCTGTCCCTCCCCATTGCCTATGGATAAGGCTGAGGAGCTGCCTCTGTGCAGTGCATGACTGAGTTTACCCTGTGTGGTGTCTGGTGATGACTCAATGGTGCAGTGAAGGAAGAGCATTTCCATTCAGTTGTCTTCCAAAATTATAAATCACATGCTTCAGCTGAAGGAAAAATATGTCCAAAGAGATGCAGGACTGATGTCAGAACACTCTTCTTGCTGGGCTTCCTATATTTTATGTCACGATTTTCAAGAAGAACCTCCAGTCCCTTTTATAATGGAGAGAAGTGTGGAAAAGAATGAGATGAGATTTAAGAACCATGTAGCCTGCAGAGCAGCTACCTTTCATTTAGTTGCTGCTCTACCAGCCTCAGAACTGTCAGCTAGGCTTAAGAGCTTATAATTTAGTTCTGCTGGAAGGCAAGTAATTATATTTCTCGACATGCCACCTCTTACTTTGCCTTGTTCTAAGAGACAGAGTTGGCAGATTAAGGGCCTTTTCTTTAATTTATGTTCATCAACAAGTCTCTCATCAGTTTCTCTATCATTTTCTCTGTTGCACTGATAACTCTGAACATGCATTACACCCTTTGGTGAGCAATGAGGGAGCCTAAACTGCTGCAGCAAGAGCAGTGCTGAATCCCTGAGAAGCTCCAGAGCTGAATGGCACAAATCTGGCCTCTTCTAAACCCAACCTATGTGCTCAGAGAGGAGCTGCCTAAAAACTGAGTGGACTTGGAGGGCAGTCCCATTTCCACTGAAATGTCAGGGTTTTTTCTGAAGGTGGCAAAATGCACCACATTTTATGTACAGGTTGAAGAGGGATAAAATAATTAGAAAGAGAAGTTAAGCTAGTGCTGAGTAAGGACAGGTAGCCCTGAACAGCAATGTGTTCAGCTTGCTTATTTTTCTAGTCCTTGCTGGCTGCTTTCTTCCTTTGCCTTGTCCTTTGCTTCTGGCTTGTCTCTGGCATGTTTGCAGGTGTGATTTTGCTGTGTGTGTACGGGTGTTGGAATCCAGGCATATTTTTTAACTGCCAAAAATAACATTAGAAATGCTCAAATGCATTATGCAGTTCCAGAATGTGGAATTCCTGGTGTGAAAGCCAGGTGACCATGCCTAATTTTCTCATTTAAAAATAATTATCTTTCCGTAAATATTCCTCCCCCCCAAAAAACAAAAACCAACCCAAACCAACCAAAAAAACCTCCCCAAAAAAACAAAACACACAAACCCCCCATAAAACTCACTTGCTGAAATCTCAGGTAAAAAGGGGATCTTCCCAAGTTTCAAGCAACTACTACCAATTCCTTTAGCATGTCAATTTTTCCCCCCCTGAAGTTGCCTGGTTTTGTAGGTGAATAGTAACTTTAACTAGTTATAAGGTGACAACACAGGATCATCTTTCCCCCATCCTAGGAATACCTGCTTTTTACTAGTGCTTCCCATTCCTTTGGATACTGGGGATAGCTGTGTGTGTAAATTTTGTGTGTAAACCAGCAATTTTAGCTTTATGTTGTCATGTGACAAGTTGTTTCTCCCTGATCTCTCTGGTTTTGGTGCTAGGATTTCATACCATTAAAATGCCTTCTCGTGGGAAGTCAATAAAGCTGTTTGTCTCGCTCATCTATTGAAGTCGTATCTAAGAAATTTGCAGTTTGGAACACCTTTTCATTTTTGCCTAAAATTGCTTTATTTCATTCAGTTGAGGAATATATGTCTGTCTTTGGGAACAGCTGTGGCAAATGCGCATTGGGGACCAGTGTTTGCAAATTGAAGATGGAGAATTTTTAATAAACAGAACTCTGTAATATATATATAAAATTTCTTTTTCGGTACTGTAGATGGTCTTACAAATCAGTCTCTTAAAATTTACTGAGGAGGAGGATGCAGTGATGTAACAAGATTCACTGCACTTTAGGGGAACATCTATAAAGATCTCTTTTGTAGTACACAAGGCTTTAAGTGTGGTGAAATGTTTGTGTACATTAAAATGGGATGTAAACGCAGCAGGCCCACACAGTGGGGAATCTGCCAGTGGCAATTGTATTGACTGCCCAGCATGGGGCTCCCCTAAGCAGGGACTTTACTAACTAGAGTGAAAAACCTTTTATTTTCAGGGCCATTGACATCATGAATGGTGTGCAGATGTAAATAAACTGCCTCATGTTGTGCATTACATGCTTCATCTTTTGGAAATCTGCAGACAAATGGAAGTGTTCAAAGGGTGGAAGGATGAGATACACAGAATATGTTGACTGCTGAGGACAGGCTGAGGGAACTGGGTTTCTTTAGACTAAAGAGGGCTCTGTGACTTTGCAATATATAAAAGTTTCTTGTGAAGAGAATTTTCATGGATTATTATCTGGCTGTTGCAGAAAATAATAATGGATTTTGACTTAGGAAATACTCTCAAGCTACAGGGACTGTGGAGCATTAGAGCTGGATGTGGAAATTGTGAAATCTGCTTTGCTGATTAATTCACTATGGGTTAAAGCCCAGTTGGATGATTTCTAGTAAAGGCAGATAATATATGTTTTTTATCCTGCCTCAGAACAGGGGAAAGGGAAACAGCCACATGAAGTCACTGTCAGCTCTTTTGACTTGTTTCCATCTGCGTGTTAAGATGAGGAATAGAGATTTACAGAGTTGCTGTAGGTTTAAATAACACTATACAGGGTATCATTCTCTTGGCCATCTGTGTGAGGGCACTCAAAGATGACACCAGTGCTGCTCCAGGAAAGCAAGTCAGTGTTAAACCTGGTAGTGAATGCAGGACAAAATACAGTTCTGCAAACAAGACAGCTGTAGTCTGATCAGTGATATCCTACCAAAAAAAAGTAATTTTTATCAATGAATGTTCAAAATAGGAGAAAATAGAGGGTTACAAGTATGAAGACCTTGGCAATTATATATTAAGGTTCTTACCTGATTCAAAAAAGAGGTAGCTTGTACAGAAACATACTGACCAATGTTATCCAGTGCTTGGGGACCAATGCACAGGGTCTCATTGGTAATGGAAATGGGCTGATCAAGTTGGGACTGGAAGTGAGATCCCAGCTGTAGCCTAGAAGCAGACCCCAGGTGCTGTAAGATTCGATGTGTTCCCATGCTCACTGAAGGAGCCAGATCCTAAAAAGTGTTGAACATTTCACCCTGTTGAATTGCATGGACATTTTAGAATCCCAGAAGAGATTGCTCATTTTATCCAGCCCAGACACTGTCCTTGCTAAGCCAGGAAAGGAAGTGTGGTGTTGGTCCACCTTTGTTAGAAACTGTGCTGTTCCCCACTGGAGAAATGCTTCTAAACAGATTAAAAGTCCAGACAAAAAGAAAAGCTGTGTGTTGAACTTTTTAACTGTTTTAACACTTTCAAACAGAAAAAGCTATTTAAATCACTCAGTGCTTCAAAGATAATTATATTAACATAGAGAGAGGCTTTATTTCAGGACTTCTTGTTAGAAAACCAAACCAAAACCAAACCTAAAAAAGACTTTTGTTCTACAAATGTCAAATTAGTTGTGTATTGCAGTACCACATAAAATTTAACAGCTGCATTTAAAGATAACCAATTCTTTGTACATCATGTAAGATTAATACAGAATCACAGAGTGGGTCAGGCTGGAAGGGTCCACAGTGGGTCACTGGGACCAACTTCCCAGCTCAACCAGGGTCATCCCAGAGCACAAGGCACAGGATTGTGTCCAGACAGTCTGGAACATCTCCAGTGGGGG
>JAWWEE010000142.1:15450765-15508190 GCA_035221455.1 Xenops minutus | reverse complement strand
ATTGTGTCCAGACAGTCTGGAACATCTCCAGTGGGGGAGACTCCACACCCTCTCTGGGCAATCTGTTCAGGGCTCAGTCACGGCACAGGGAAGAAGTTCTGTCTCATGTTCAGGTGGAACTTCCTGGGCATCAGTTCCTGCCTGTCCCCTCTTGTCCTCTTGTTAGAGTCTGGTCCATCCTCTAACACCTCCCTTCAAATACTGACAGACATTGATGAGGTCCCCTCTCAGTCGTCTCTTCTCGAGGCTGAACAGCCCCAGCTCCCTCAGCCTTTCCTCCTAAGAGAGATGCCCAAATCCCTTCATCATCTCTGTCACCCTCCACTGTACCCACTTCAGGAGCTCCCTGTCTCTTTTGTTCTGAGGAGCCCAGAACGGGACTCAGCACTCCAGATGTGCCTCATCAGGGCTGAGTGGAGGGGCAGGACCACCTCCCTGAGGTCATTTGAACCTGCTGAAAAGGCATCTGCCCCTTCATCCAGGTCATTGATGAATAAGTTAAATGATACTGGGCCCAGTATTAAACCTGGGGGACACCAGTAGTAACAGGCCTCCAACTATGTCACCATAAACCACTACTGGAAGAGTAAAGTAGCTCTGGAAAACTGCTTAAGAAAAGGGATTTATGGAAATGTAACTCTCAAGCTTAATCTCAATTACTTAAATATCTGATGTTGACACTACCATTTTCATAAAATAGTCATTTGTTACATTAGCATTTTTTTGGTGTTTTTACTTTTCCTGATGGACTGTCGAGAGTGAAAGAGGCTGAAATCAGAGATGGTGAGGATGTGTTTCTCCCCCATCTCTTTTATAACATGCAGGTTAATTCTTTTTCAACAGTTATTCACATAATACGTGCTGCCCCAGATTGGGGGCAATTTCAACAGAGCTGTGACAGGCATGAGCCTGGTCTTCCATATGTTGTCCCTGGGACATCTTTTCAAAACCTGAAAAACAAATTAGATAATAGGCAAGGTCTCTTTTTAGAAAAGGACATGTAAGGTTTTATTTCATCTGGAATACCCCTTTCAAGCTCACTTTCTCCTGCTAGGTTTGTTTTATATTTGATTAGTTCTAGGAGATGGATTTTGACATTTAAAGTATGTGTAATAGAAGAAGAATAATGACATAGTTGGGATTACAGAAAAATATTTGCCCTTGAAAATGGTAATGCATTGTTAAATACCGGTTGCATCATATCTGAGTATAATAAAATAAAAGTGGAAATTGGATGATTGTGTTGGGAATGAATAGAGGAAGGCAGAAGAGGAGACCTTGGCAATTCTAGCAATGCAGCACAGCTGAAAATGGATTTTGTAGCATGAGTTGATTGGGTTTCCAAACCTGATAGTCTATATCTTGTTTAAAATGCCTAACATAAAAAAAAAAAAGACAAAGAAAAAAGATACTTGTATTAAAATTAAAAGAAATTTTTAAAGCTACTTAAATTAAATATAACCAATGATCTTCCAGTCAGTTCAGACCTCACATAAATCCTTGTCCTAGTTCTAGTGTTTAGTGACTAGAAAACCAAACCCTAGGAGCAGGGAATTCCAAGAAGTGAAGCCTGGCCCAGCTCTCCATTCCCCATAGCCCACGACAGCTCAGCTCTCTGTGCTGCTCTTAGGGGTGCCTCTCAGAATACTGTTATTAATAAAGTGTATGAGCTGCAAGGGAAATTCAGGAGTCCTTTGTTAATAATCTTTCACCAAACTGGAGGAAATCTGGGCTCGATTCTTGGATCTAATCTATGTACTTGATTTACTCTTGCATTTTTTCTGGTCTCTGCCATTCTGGTACCTACACAATGCTGGAATTTGCCCAGCACCTCTATGCTGCTAAATTACTGCTCCTAGCAGAGACATTCCTGGGGCTCATAAAACTCCAAGTTTCTTGTGCCTCTGGCAAGTTTAGGCTGTAGCAAATGCAGTGCATTTAAAGATTTGATTCCCTGTTTGTCATGTTCTGGGCTTCCACTCCTGTTTTTAAAGGTGTCCTTCCTTGTTGCTGAGGGTTCATCTTTGCACATCAGAGCAAGAGCTGGTTATCAGGGTATGGAACACAGCTACTACCAGGTTGTGTGAGATGTGCTTCCCACCTCTAACCTGCAAAAATCTTAAGAAACTCCATCTTCCAAATCTTAAGAAACTTCACCTTGCTTTTCCTTTGTGGGGGGATCAGGGGATTACTGTGCCAGAAGATGCTGTAGCCCAGTTAGTTCCCTTCCATACATGGATATAGCAAACACCTATGTCTGGATTTGGGCTCCCATACTGTGCACTTCCTGAATATGGGAACTGGTTTTCCTCAAATCCAAATGAAGGTGAGTCTTGATGCAGACCTCTTAGCAATCCTTTCAGAGAGGAGCTTTAGGAGCTCAGTTGCTGTAGGTGGCAAGTGTTGGAGCATCCCTTGTGCTGTTGTAACTGCCTTTCCCTTGTGCTTGTGTTGTGACATCTTGTCTTGGGGAGGCACGTATTTTCCTGGCTCCCTGAAACAGGTATCCCTCACTGTGGGGATCCCCCTGTGCAGAGAGGCAGCTCTTTACCTTCCCACTGAGTCACAGGCATGTGTGCTCTGCAGTGCTCTTAATGATTTCCATGGTGGCCTTTCAGATTTCCAAACACACTGATCTTGTGGCGTGCTGTGTGCCAGCTCACTTCACTTTCAGATACAAAAGTACCTCTTCTTCTTCATCTCTCTCTCCTGTAACAGTTATGGATGGTGTCATTCTGCCCTTGAGAATTCTTCCACAACTTTGTGTTCTTAAAACTCCTGTTTACACATGTCTGACACTGCAATGTGTTTACTAGGATTAAGCAAAACAGTGTCAGCTCTAGTTTTGTAAACGTTCCAGCTCCTCTGGACTGCTTGTTTTTTGTGAAAGGACTCACACTGGGATGTTAATCAGAACATCCAGCCATTAATCTGTTTTATAGGTTCAACATCACTGTGTTGATGTAAAAAAATGAATCTTTAGAAGTGGTAATGAGTCGTAGTTGGGAATCTGCCGTTACTGGTGGATACTTCTCCATGGGTTTAAAAGAATTCCTGCAAAAAAATGAGGTATATTGTGAAAGTTGCTGATGATGCTGATACTGGTTTAGATTATGGTGTGGTCAAAGTGATAAAATTGACAAACTGCAGGGAAAATGAAGACAGCTTATTCCCTCGTTTCCCCCCAACATACATTCCAGGCTGTTCAGCCAATTTATGCAAATGTCAGTAATACAGCAAATAATCTGTCCAGAGTCCATCTAGGTATTTTGGGGAGGTTACTTTCTTCCCCTTATGGATTCATTTCTGCTTGAAAATTCAGGGAAATTAACTGCATGCAAAATGACAATGTATTTGCTGGATCTCTGCTTTCTCAATGGGTCATAAAGGAGCTGTTCTGCAGAAAACTTGTTCCTAAGAAGTGACTGTTTTTATAAGGTTCTTCAGACCTAAGTGTTATCACAGAAAATGTTTCTATTTTCATAATTCTCCCACTCCTGTCCCTTTCCTCAGTTAATTAAACTTTTATTAAATGTTTATCAAAACAAAACCACTTGACTCTTTGGAAACTATTTGTCCAAACCATAAAGAGGAACTCAGAGAAGGGGAGCTTGGCACAAGCAGCAAAGCTGTAGTCCCAGAAGCTTGTCCCAGTTGATTTCAGCCAGCCTATGTGTTAAAGTGGGTCAGAGGAAGACCGGGAGAGAGAAAGCAGAATGCAAAATGGCAAAAAGGAATAAACCAGCAGTGAACCAGGCTGGATGCTCCAAGAGGGAATAGCTAATTGCGTATCATTAGTACCATTCAGATACTGGTATCCACACACCTGGAAAGCACTGTCTGCCTGTTACAGCAGCCCTGGCTGCTTCTGCCTGGTGTTCTGGTGGGATGGCTCCTTCTGTCTGAAGACCAGGTTTGCTTTCAGATCTGTTTTCCACCCATCCGGGGACCTTTGCTCAGTACTTTGCCATCAGGAATGGAGAGAGCCCTTGCCTTGGACAGCTTTGGGTTTGTAAACAGGCTCTCTGGTTCACTTAGGTGATGGTTTAGTCTAGTTCCTTGTAGTAAAAAAATATCTTTGATCTGGAGAATTAATAAAACCATACCAGAGGAACTGTGGGGAGAGAGACTGGAACTAAGAGAAAGGACTTGGAAGCAGACATTTAATTATATTTTTGGGTTTTGAATGCAATGCCGTAAAGTGTGAAAGAGGAAACTGTTTCCCCCTTAGTTTTTCAATAATAAAGGAATAAAATGTCTCCTGTGTGCAGTGAGCATGCTCATATGGGAATGCTAGAGGCATTGCTGGAGTCTTGCCTGAGTAAGAACAGCAGGATGAGAGCCCCACGGAGCAGCACTGATGTGCAGCCGAAAGAGATAATGGAAGAGTGGAAAGCACCATCATTTAAAGGACACATCACGAAGCAGTGTCAGGAAGTGTTTCTACAGACAAAGATAAATTGCCATATGCAGTCATCCCATCAGCCAAGAGGAAAAATAAATTTTACTTACTCGAAATAATAGAGCTGCCTTTGTAGGAATGGTGCAATGCAGAGCGAAAGTGGTCCTGATGGACTTCCCCCAAACCACAACATCACTGTGAGTTGTGAGTTTGTGAAAGCAGCCAGAAAGATGTTTTGTAGTCTCAGTTTCTGTTTTGCAGTTGTTTACTGTACAAAGCAGTCATAACTCAGACTTGCCACTAGTTTTCAAAGAGAGTTGATCTTCATTGCCCTTGTTTTTAAATAACCAATTAATGGGCATTTTGGGCTTGCACCACAGAGGTTATTTTAACTGTTGAATATGGTGTGATTTCCCCCCTGCCCTCAGCTGAAGATCTTTGGGCTCCCGTGCCAGTAACACTTCAGTGGGGCTGGAAAATGAGGTAGATTTTGGTCGTGCTGTGTTGCAAGTCTCACCTTCGTGTCTTCCCTTGGGTTTTGTTCTTTCTCCACCTTGGCAGGCATTGTGTTCTCTGCTGCACTCCACTTCTTTTACTGGCACTGCACGGTCCTTCTTGAGTCAGTGCAATGGAGAGGGATTTTCACAGACAGGAAGCAACCTCAACGCTTTCTTGGATTTTTACTGGGTCTTAATTTGAATGCTTTTATTATACTAACAAATGGAAATCTGGCAGCTATTAGAAAAGTAGTGGCACTGAAATGGCCTTAAATTCACCCTTGATCCTCTAATTATGCTTTCCAAGATACGATCTCATTATCTAAAACTCAAACGTGTCATTAGTTATATCTCATTTTTGTAATTACAAGCTATGTATTTGTCATATCTATGAAAGCAGAAAACATTGCCATTATAAATCTATGTTTTATGCAGCCTCAGCAGGAATTGCTAATGAGTAAACCTGCCTTTCTGTCTCTTTTGAATTTTTCTTTTTTACCAAAAGCTTTTCCAAAGCAAGTTTCTGCAAATGGAGGCAGAGCCTGAAAATACAAGTGCTGAAGTGCCTCCCTTAGGCCTTCTTCTTGCTTTGCTCTTGAGATAGCTGTGTCTTTGTTAATAGACCATGTTAGTAAACTCCCTGAATTTGGGTTATGCTTTTCCAGTTCACCTGGAGTTTGGTGACTTGGTGTTTGTCAGCTGTGTTTTTCTCATCTGACTTATACATTGCAAAATCACTGTAGGTGTCTCCATGAAACCATAACCAAACTTCAGTGACAGAGGAGTCTTAGGCTGGGCAGATGGCCTTTCTTATCCTAAGATGGGTTTCTCCATGCTTCTGGTGCCCTCCTAAACCATGGGGTTTTTCCAGTCTTTCCTATTATCTTCTCTGATTTCTGTGGGTTGGTTCTTTGTTTTGCTTGTTTCCCCTGTTTGGTTTTTGTTGTCTCTCCCCTCCCCAATCTACCTGTTGATCTTGATTTCTCTGTGCTGCTGGTTTTGGTTTAATTTAGTTCTCACTGCTTGCCTGGATCTCCATGCCCATGCTACACTCCCAGCTCCCCCCAGACCTTCATGTGTGAGTGATCTTTGCTCTGCAATAGGTCACAGTTCTTGTTTAAGAGCACTTTCCCCTTCTTAGCTCTGAAATGCACAGTGGGACATTTCTTATTTATTTGTATTTTTTCCCTTATTCCTGTTGTTGCTAAAAAAAGTCAGTCAAACAAGTAAATAATTGGGGTGGGGCCACTCTGCAAAATTCTGTTCTGTTCCAATTCAGAACACAGTAATGAGTTGTAATGCAACACTTCTTTTGCCTTTGTGTAGAAACCGTCAGCAAACATGCAGAATAATTTTAAACTACCACTAAGTATCCAGCAGTAGCATAGGATTTAAAATTCATACTCCTTTCTCTCAAATTTGTGCTGTCTGTGAAGATTAACACTTAGATCACTTTTGATATAAATACAACACTGACTTTCAAGAGTTAGTGGATTTATTTTTTTATGGAAATGATGATATGTTTCATTTTTGCTTGGCAAAATGGTGACTGCAATTTACTGGATTGGTTGCTTTTATGACCTGTAGGTGCAATGTGTGTGCTAGTGTATATAATCCCAATTTTATTCCTTTATGCATTTAGAGTGAGAGAAAAGATTTTATATTGTGATGTCATTCACACTATGAAGGCTTGTAATGAATGGTAGGAAAACAACTATAGCCACTTTATGGAAACAAGAAGCTTCAACGTTACAGTAATTGCTTTTTTCTCTTGAGAATTTCTAGTTGGGTGTTTTTGCATCCCTTCACATGCACTGGATTAACTTTGGTCAGAAATCCTGTCTGGGCACCCCTAGTCACCAAGGAGAGCAGCACAGATGTGGTGTAGGAGCAGAAATAAAGACCTTTGAGACCTTCTCTTTATGAGCTGCCTAAGGACTGGCCCAGGGCTGCAGGATTTGGTTGGGGCTGTGGTGTGCCCCTGGATGTAGCATTTCCTGAAGCACAGCTTGAACAGTCTGTTGATTTCCTAAGGCATCATGAAAATACTTTGCATTTTTAAAAATGTTTCCATTTTGATGATTGCCACACTTAACTGGTTATTTCCCTTCCAATTAATCTTTTCTTCTGGCTGACTAAATTTTGTCTTTCCGTGACATCATAATCAGCAGTGCTCAGGTAATTGATTTTATTTTGAGGTAATTGATTTTGAGGTAATTGATTTTGAGGTAATCTTTTGTCTGTTTTCACAGCTAACCTTCCCATTGCATTCCACATTGTGCTTTGTGTATGGAAGTAATACCAATATTATTCCAAGGGTGTTCAAATGAAATGGCAAAACATTTCAGCATTCCTATTTGCCTGAGGCAGACAGATTTTCTCTATCTGTAGAACTGAACTTAAGTTAGCATTTATCTAAAACTAAAATCCCACTCAAATAGTATATTAAATTGTTCCAGATGCACAGTGTTGCTTTGTTGACAACAGATGTCTATTCTGGAAACAACAATATTGGTGTCTAATTAGAGCTTACATTGTGAAAATTGAGTCTAGGCTTTGTAGAAGTTATTGTAATTTCTATGAAAAAGGAAAAAAAAACACATAGAGGATATTGGCACTGCTTCACAGGGTCTGAAAAAAAGGAGACAATATTTCAGTTTAGAGATTTGTTAAGTCAAAACCTACCAAAATCATATATTTTATAGTCTACAGAACCCCACGGGGCTATGGGTTGTTTCTAAAGGTCCTGCCATGCCAAGCCAACCCTCCCAGGGGCCCTTGACAGTGCTCTCCCCAGTGTGCAGGCTCCTGTGCCGCTGGTCAGCTCTTCCCTGTCTCTGTGCCCCTGCAGTGTTTGCAAAGAGCAGGCTCTCCACATAGCACAGTCAGAGCAGAGCCCACTTCCAGCTGCTCTCACTGTGGATCTGCCCTAACACAACATCTGTGCCCGTGCTGGCACAATCCAAAGCCTTGAAAACCCTCTTGGCTCATGCTGGTGTACACCTGGAGTTGTTTTCAGTCAGGGCTGGTGGTCTCTTGCATGAGGCTGGTTTGTCCATTGGTGCCATCCCACGGTGAGTCCCTTCAGCCAAGGGTTTGGAGGAGCAGGCAGCCCCTCTCCTGTGTGCAGCTCTGCCCTGGGGAGGGACAAGGCTGGGAGCACTGGGACCTTCTCACATGGGGACTCAGCATGGCAGTCTGTCCAGGGCCCTGGGAAAAGCAGAGCATAAAGTGAAAGTAGTTGAGTTTCCCTTTGTCAGACTCATTTGTTCTCATATCATGCATCTCGTGTCTTTTTAGAAAGAAAGCTGCTAAAGTAACTCTGTAGATCTATAGAGAACAAGGTCGTTTTATGAAAATCCTTTTCTATATTTTAATTCAAATGAAATTCATATTTAAACTGTTCTCTTTAGCAAAAATGTAAATTCAGATGCTAAACTGAACCAATCTGTCTGCTGCATATGCTTTATCATTGAACTGCCTTGACAACCCTTGTTAACATTTACATAAACTGTACAACCTAATAATAATGATGATGATGGAATTAGCCTGTTACTATCTTATTTTTGTTGTATAATTTTTATCTCTGTAGGAAGGAAAGCCACTATATCTTTTGAATTAGTCAATGACTCTGCTTTACTATTATTAGTTATTTGTATGCATTTGTTTCCCTAGATAGCACAGCTAAGCCTGCTGGTTTCCTTGTGGGGAATCTTGAAAGCTGTCTGTTGTGCTTGTCATCTAAATTATTATATTGTTTAATAATGATATTTCAGCATGTTTAACTGACCTTTTTCTCAAATGTATTCAGTGCTGAATCTGGTTGGCAGTAATTTGCAAAGTAATTGTGGACAACATGATCATGAATTTCATCTGCTCTGTATAAATCCTTTAGAACTCGTGTCTTGGTTTGTGCAGAGAAGTTACTGAGCTGGTGTGGAGCTGCTGAGCAGTCAGCAGAGCAAGGTAACAGGTTACAGGGAGTGTCCTGGAGGAGTGGCATGACAGCCATCCTACAGCCTTACAGCTCCTGAGTTTTTTTTCAGTTCCATCATATATCTTGTTTTCTTTTATAAGATATGTATGTTTGCTGGTTCATGTATTTCTGTATTTTCTTATATTGACATACAAGGTTTTTTCCCTTCTCTTTCTTATACCAGTAATTCATGAAGACAAATATAGGTGATTTCAGTATTTTGTGTTTTGAGTATGAACTGTTTAAGGTCTCTAGAATGCAACTGACGAAAATTTTTAAGTAGAGATGTAATTGTGTTTGTTTACCAATGCACAAGAAACAAACAAAAAAAATCCATTTTAAGTGGTTATATGTAATATATTCATATACTCAAGAACACAGGTTCACCATGTGAAGTGATTTATTAAGCTGGTTTTGACTTCCTGGTAGGATCTTCACATGAGCAATAACCACATATAGTTTTGCAAAAAACTGACTAAAAAGATGATTTGACTTCGGTTTTCCTTTCTCTTCTAAATTGATCCTTTCTAAATAATGTGAGGGAGCAAGACATGACTGACTGAAGTTTGAAATACATGCTTTATAATTATAGCCATGAAATTATAGGAAAAATAAGAGATTTCCTTTAATTTTAAACTTTATTTTTATGTCTAGGGAGCAAAAGTCAGTGGTTCCGAAGCATGGAATTTCAGCAATGTATTACTAATAGCACAATATGGTATTGTCACAGAGGGACTTAAAAAGAAAAAAAAGGGGGAAAAAAAAGATTGAAAAAACTCCACTGGCCATTTTGAACGATGTGAAAGAGATTTTCATGCCATAAATCCTTGCATATCACCCTTCTTTGCTTTTGTTGAGGACCTTCCAAACCATCAGCAGCCCCCCAGCTGGGAGCCACACAGCCTGTTCCTCTTGCCCTGTGTCCCAGGCTCCAGCTGGTTCCTTTGAGCCAGCCTGCTCCCCCTTTCACATGCTGTGGCACAAGCCTGTGTGTCTGATCCAAAACGCTGCCATTACATAAGGGGTGTGACTTGTACAGTGCACAAGTGGTGTGTGGGTGAAGGCACATCTTGGGCAGAGTGGAGCGATGGGCTGTGTAAAAATAGGCATTGCAGTACGTGCCAAAGTGAGTAAGTTATATTGTCAACTGAACAACTAAACCTAACCCCCCTTCTCCTGCCCACTTTCCTCCCCCAGCTTCTAATAACTGTAATCCAATAAAATAAATGACACAAGCTGAAAGGAAGTAGAAACTGGCTTATTTTCTGTCACTTGTCAAATATTCAATCATTTTCACTTGGTGTGAATTTTTTGAGTTTGTAAAACATTTTATTGGGGAGACAGAAACACTGGTCAGTTCTCTGTGTCTGTGTATAGGAGGACACATACAAATAAAACTCTATGTGAAGGACCATGCTTCACTGGCTTATTTAAGGATCATTGAACTGCTTTTAAAAATGTTAAAGAGCAAACAGGTGGAAGTTGTGAATAGATTGGTTACCTATCATGAACTAGTGTCAAAATGTGAATTTGCTTAGTCATTTTATATTATCTGTAATTATGGAATGTTAATGCAAGTAAATCATGTACACTGGCATATAGCAAAAGGCAATGTTACTGATTGCATCTGACATATAGATAATAAGCTCCTGTTGAAATCATACAAAAGGTAATTTTAAATCTTATATCTTTGTCAGAGTTATGGTTTTAGAGTCAAAACATTAAATTAGTTAGTCTCATACTATAGCCATGATGCAGTTTAATTTTGAAGGGTTGGAAAGACAGCTCTATGCGTGAGAGGCTACATTTGAAAATGTTTGTCATGGGACACTGAAGTGGATGGCAGCCAAGCCAGACCTTCACATTCTTCCAGGGCTTCCAGGTGCCAATAGCTACCTCTTAATATTGCAGTGATTGGCAAAGTGCCTTTGAAAATTCATTTTCTAGGGACTTTCATCTTGCATGAATCTAGAAACCATTGGTCTATGCTTCAGCTTTGGGATTTGTGACTTGTTGTCTGTATACATCTGACTCAGGGCCAAAGGAGAGCTGAAACTTTGCAAACCAGCTGCTGTGTTACCAGCCAGCTTTGGCTCAGCCTTGAAGTTTGTAAACAGGAAGAGGTTCATGTGTGTCACAAATTACCAGAATGAGTGTGGGTTGACCAGGAGAAGTTCACGGTGCTAAGAAGGGGGCAAGGAGTTTGGTTTTCTCCTTTAAAAGGGTTATTTGCTAGGATGGGTAGTGCCATCCCATCAATGTGCCTGATGGTCCTGGAGTCCTGGGTAGCCCAGAGGACATCTCTTACTGGATCTGCACAGAGAACAGGTTTATGTTTCCTGAGCAGCTGGCAATGGATGCTTCGGCCAGTTGGGCAGTGCACACCTTGATTCAGAGCTCTGCTTTGCTTGTTCATTGCAGAGAAAGGCCAGCAAGCCTGGAGAAAGCAAGGGAGTTGAGAGGTCTGAGCTTTCAGCAGCTTGGGAGATGGCCCCAGTCAAGGAACAACTTTGAGGCAGGTGATAAAGGGATGTGTGATGTGTCCACTTCGTGAAAAGATGGTGCTGTTTCAGGGCTGTGCTGTCTGTTTTCCCTTGTGCTCCTGACCTGCAGGGTTGTTACAGTGATGGGTGAGCTTCGTCTCTCTAGCAATTAGAGAAATCTGCTATTTGCTAATTAGAACCGCAATGGTGAAATGATTTTTTTTTCCTGAGAGATACAACAGTAGAGGTGAACTCTGCTCAATAGACCTGTGTGTGATTACATGAATTATAAATTATTTAAAATGATGCCTATGATTTCATGAGCTTGACTATTGAGCATCTTGGGGGAGAGAGGGAGACTTTCAATGGTTTGTTTGGCATGAAGGAGCTTAACTTGAATGCTTTGCTGTTCATGTTTGTGATACATTCACCTCAGTCTCTGTTTGCAAAATCAGAGTCAGTGGGACAACACTTAAAATCTTTGAGATCCTGCCAAGTTATTTTTGACTTTATTAAATCTTAGCCTGGGAGGGATAAAAGGCTGAGTGTAAACAAACAGAGGAGTGAGTTAACTGGTGTTTGCAGATGGATGGACAACCTGGCCACAGTCTAGCACGTAGATAAAGGCATTAGAGAAAGCATATCTCATAGCAACCTGAACTTGCCAGCAGAGGAGAAAAATCATATGTTTCATTAATTCACATGTGACTTCTTATGATAAATATTGTGGTCATATTGGGATATTTTTCCTTAACTCCTCTCAGTGCTCTCTCACTTAGAAGCACACAACTGACTCATTCCTACATCTGGGTATTGACGTCATTGTGATGCACTTTTCATTTCTAGTATGAGTGTTCTAGTCTCTCCAGTATGGAATTTGAAATGAATACATGATGCCCTTTATTATTATTGAGAAGTAAATGAACTAGAAAAATTACATTCATGGGCTTTTCAACTCATTCTCTATTGCACTGAACATATTGGACATCAGAGCCTGTCAACACAGTCATCTGAAAATGTCTCCTTCAGTGTTTCACTCCTAAGAACCTGAATTATTCATCAGAGATTTTACTGTGTTAACATATTCTTATGATCACGTTGAATTTAATTCCAGTGCATCAAAAAGCAAGTTTCCTGTTTCTGTTTGCATAAAAACAGATAAATGTATTAAGGCTTCTAAATCCATTGTACCAAGTCAGAGCAGAACAAAGCACAAGGTAATGTCAGATCATATTGATTTAAAATGTTTATAATAGCTGAGGTGTGATCACGAAACACCAGTAAAGAATTTTCTAGTTCTTGGATGTGCAGCATGAAGAAACAGATGTCTTGATTTATGAAGTAGAAGAGGTTTATTCTGGAGTATTCCTTCTGTGCTTAGGTCCACATGTGCCATCCATAGCACAGCACTGTGGCTGTGGGGGAGTCAGAAATGCCCTGGGCAAGCTGAAATTCTTTGGAGCACAACAGAAAGTGGTGAAGATCTGGAGGATTGATTCAGCAACTGCTTGGTAAAAGGGTGGAAGGTTTATTTTCCAGTAATTTCTAGTATTTCCCCCCCTCCTTTGGAGACAAAATAAATGTATTCTAGGGAGTTTCTCTGAGCTGGTGTTCAGGACTTCTGCACCAGCACTGTGACAAGGGACATAGCAAAAGCATATTGATGTTCTGGAAGGAGAAATTGCATTATGTTGTTTCAGAGGGCAAAAATGTACTGATGACTTTATTTGAAACCTGATCAAGATTGCGGCAATTATAGGGCTATTAACAAGCTTGAAAATAAGTTTTCAGAGTTAACATTTCCAGATATACTTTAAGTACATGATGATGTAAGGGTTTTAGTTTTGCCTATGTAAGTGAAGATCATCATCCTGGAGCAGAGCTGTGAGCCAGAATCCATGCAATTCTTCTGCTTCGGGTGCTCACTTGGAGAGAAAGACAATTGCGATTTTATGTGCTCCAAATGTTTGTTTTCATATAGCCAGAAGACATCATGAGGGTCATTTCCCCACCCATCAGCTCAGAAGTGACAACTCCCATCAAGGGAATGAGTGGTCCTGCTGAGGTGGCTCACAGTGTGGTGGCAGAGAACAGGAATGGTGTTCCTGACTGTTCCTGTGCTCACATTTGGGAAGAGGCCCAGTGCTGTGGACAAAGCTGAATAAACGTAGTGAGAACAGAAGCCAGGAAATGTATTTTGGGATCCAAGTGCCTTTCAAACGACTGAACATCACTGCTTATGCAAAAACCCATCTCTTCAAAATCACTGGCATCATTTACATGTGGGTCAAGTATGAATTTCTTAGGTACTAAATTTAAGCATAAGCAAAAAGTAGGTCAAACAGCAGGATTGGGGGTTGTGGTGTTTTGGTTTGGGTTTTGATTTTGGGGGGGCAGCTTTCTTTCGTTCCCCTTTCTGATTTCTTTCTTTCACTTGGGTTTTGGTTGGAATCAGATTGAACCATATTTCTTAAAAACTTCCATTATTTGGAATCCCTTGTTAAAGGTTGTTTAGGACAGCCCAGTCCCCAGCCTTCCTTGGACAGGATGGATGCAGTGCCCTTGTCACTGACAGTTTAGGGGATGTCGGCAGAGGGGACAGGGATGTGTTGGGTACAAGTCGTCAGATGCCATAAGGAGCCAGGGGTGTCTCTTGTCCTACCTGTCCCTTCCTGATTGATCTTAAAGGCCACTGCAGTTGGTTGTATGAATCCCTCCCACAGACATCATGGTCTGGTTACATTCTGGCCTTTCTGGTTCACACACATCTGGAGCAGGATCCCCCTGGCTGTCCCAGAGCCATGGCAAAGGGATGCTTGTGTTTCCCCCTCTGGAGGCAGAGGGGGAGCCCTGCCAGAGATACCAGCAGGAGCCTCCAGAGTCTGCACAAAACTGAACTGCCCATGTGCTCCAGAGGGAAACCCTGGAAGCACAACAGTGTCTTTTCCCGCTGACTTTTACTAGATGAAGCAAATCAGCAGCCTGCTAATTATAATCTGCCTGTTTTGAAAACTCTTTATTACTCTCAAGCACTCGGCAAGCGCAGGCTTTTGATATGTATATTGACAATACATGTCGAAAGTGCTGCCATTCAGTTTGGAATATTGAATGAAAATCTGTTTTAAAATAATTTGCTGCCTAGGGATATGTATTTTTGTAGCAGGAACATTTGCGTAAAACCAACTTGCTTTCCAATATTCATATTTTGCGCATGGGAATTCAGCATATGTGTTTAATTATTGTTGGGAAGGGGTGCTGCATTTTGCTGATTGGTATTGCATTTCATTGGGAACAAAATCACGACAGGAATGCATGCCTAAAAGTTTGCATTCTGCATATTTTGTCCTAAGGTTTGAAAATACCATCCTATCAAATATTTCACAAAGAAATTAAAAAGTAATGCTGAATTTGACACCTTTTTACTCTACTCCTACATATTTTTAGCAAGCAGAAAAAGCCCTAAATTCAGTAACAAAATATTCATTGCTAATTACTACTTAACCTGGGTGACCTTAGATTTCCCCTGGCGTTTAGCTTTGAATAAATTATTTTTAAAAGCCACCAGTGTTTCTTAAGTTACTGTTTTTAGCACATTTCCATGAAGTTTGGAGAGCCATATGCAGACCATGAATGTATGTGGTGTAAAAGAGGTGGAGAAAAGGCGATAGCAGATTTCATAAGATTTTTGTGAGGAAGGAGGGAAGGCAGTAGGCAGTACTGAAGCCTTTTTGTCAAATACAAGCATCAAAGCTTCAAGCCCCGTGTGGTGTGACCGCTGCCAAAAGAAGTATGACAATTTTCCAAACAAAGCAAACCCAGCACCACCCCCATATGCTCTAGATGTGAATATCACCTCCAGGATGAATGATGGCTTGGGAAGCTCACTGAGAACACCTTTTTCATTTCAATGAATGCTTTTTGGCTTTGTGTTTTCTATGTTTGAGTTTGGAAATTGTTAGTGTTCAGCCCTGCCCTGTCCACACTTGATTTGCTCACAGACTTTCATAGTTTGAACTCCTCTGCCACTCCAGTCTTTAAGACAGTCAGTTGTCAAAGTGTGGTTTAAAGGCAATTATTAAAATTTACATGAGGATTTGCTTCTTGCCTCTAGAACTTCATGTAGTATATTCTTGGAAAAGAAGGAGCACCAGCAATATCTCCCCTTTAGAACTGCTCAGGTTTGCAATGTGAAGACCTGAAGGCACCAGCACCCATCACCTTTCCAAGGGCTGGATAGGAACAGCTCCTGGAACAATCTCCTTGTGAGGGCACTCAAGGGATGTAATAGCCAGAAAGATCAAACCTAAACTCAAAATAAATGACCAAGGTGTCCCCTGTTCTTAGCTTTGTTATCAGCAGATTGCTTTCTAGGAACTTCAGCTTCTGCACTTTGCATTGTACAAGAAAAATTACGTCTTGCAATGGGTTTTTTTTTCATATATTGATTTAAACTGCAAGTTTAATATATAACTAGTGGATAAAATATTCTAGAAATATGGTGTTATGCTAAAATATGATTGAGAACTTTAGTTTGATGCATAATGTCTATTTAAAGTAGCCATGTAATTTATTGGAGCTGAGCATGTACTGAAATAGTTCTGCAGTTTCATTACCACTTCTGTAGGCAGACCTCTGATCTAGATAACCAAGGGAACGCTATTTTGGAAGAAAATATTCTAAATGCCTTCCTCTTTGTGAATTACAGGGGGATAAAAGGAGAATACTTTCCTTGTGAATCAAAAGATGATATTTATTAAGAATTCCAGAGCTTGCTTTTCTTGAAGCTTAAAATAGAACATTGAGAGTTCTTCACCTTAACAAAATGCTAGGTTTCTAAAAACTGAAAGATTTCTGATCCATATTTTCTGACAGTTTTTTAAATAGGGTTATTTTTGCCCAAACTGGGAGCCAAGTTTAGCAGTTCTGAACAAAGTACATTTCTGTAGGCTCTGCATTGTGGTAGTCCTTCACAAATCATCCTGATATCCTAAGAGCTGAGATCCATCCCTGAAATACCAAATTGCTGGGTTTTTTGGTAGAGACAGTTTAAAAACTGTTTCAAAGTAGCTATAAATCAAAGCTGCAGCCTCTGTGTTTCCTTCTCAAAGGTGGCTTTGGGAAGCACCTGCTTGTGACCCTGACCTTTCAGGCTCCTGAAACTGCAGCAAATCAGTGAGAGTGGAAAATGGTCACGAGCATCTTGGCACTGCATTGTAGCAGCAGGCCAGTGCTGGGTGTTCATATACCTGCATCTACATCAGTCTATGGACAACTCTTGGCTCCCTGTGTTCTCTGATTGCCTGGTTGCACAGGGGAAGGTGAGCAGAGGCAGCAGGGAGAGCACCTGCAGGTCTGCTCAGTACAACACATCCCTGTGGTGCAGGTCAGATGTGAGATCAAATCTTGAAGCACAAGTAGCTGAGTTCCTGGGCTTCAGAGGACCACTAAAATTTCTGCAAAAGTTCTTTTCACTTGTTTGAATTGTTTGTTTAATGTTGGGCTTTGTTTGTTTTGGTTTTTCTCAGCACTTCCTATGCTGGTAATAGTAGGAGCCAGCAAGCTAATAAGATCTGCAGCAAGGTTTTGGCAGATTTCCTTGAAAAGCTTGAACTCTACTACACCTCTCCTTCCCTTGGTAGCAAAAGGGCAGTCAACCTCTTATATCTGTAAATGCCTTAGAGAGAAATTGTTGGGAACTTGCCTAAAGCTCTAAGCCATGAGAAACATTCATTGGGCAAAGTCATCTGATGTGTGTGGGGAAGGAAATAGCTCACACTGTGGCCAAGGACAGCTGCAAGTCCAAGCCTGGTTCTGACTGAAGACAAAGCTTTCATTACATGGTTATTTTTTGCCCTAGAAAAAAACCCGATTGCAGATCTCTCTGGCATGTTTCATAAATATCCATTGCATTTATGTGATCTGCTGATTTGAGGGGGATATATTCTTAAAAGCTTAGTTTTTTTGCTAGTAAACTTCTTGATGGAAACTCTTCTACAGAAAGATGCTTTCTGATAGTTTTTATATTGGGGAAAGAGAACGGGAATAATCATTACATATGGTATTGAAATAAACTGAGGGGGAGACAAGCTCACTTGGTCTTCAGTTTAGTTCAGCTGTTTAAGATTCTCAGCCACATTACTGCATGGACTATGGGGCCCTGACCATTAAGGTTTCATGAATTATCACACCAAACCCTTATATTTGTGACTTAAGCTAGATATATGTAGGTAGTGCTAGAATTTCCTACCACTTTTCTTTTTCATTTTTAAGTCATTTCTTCTTGGTACTGTGGGGACTTTTACTCCATCATTTTCTTTTGAGACTGTCCAAGCAATAGATGACATTTTATCTATGGCGTGCTGCAAGCTTTTTAGTCTGAGAGAAATTCAAAAGCTATGGAAGGCTATTTATAACAACCCAGTAGAGCTCTAAATATTATTATTTCAGTAGTAAGATGTGATCTTTTGGACAGTTTTTAGGTAATACATCCTGTAGTTCATAGCTGCTTAAGAAGGAGCTGGAAAGGAGAGGGCAGGGAGCTGCAAGGCCATTTGATTGTGCTATAGGCTTTAATATCTCCCTGGTCTTATTTCAGATGCTCAGCATCACTCTTTGCTTGCTCAGCTAATAGTACACAAAGTGATCATCAATCAAAGTAAATAATGTGGCTGTAGCAGGAAACAGAAGGCACTGAATGCAGAGAGAGTTTGCATTGATTCCAGGGGATTTTGGACAGATGGGTATCATCACTGCAATGTAAAGAGAAAAGGTTTCAGGTTCATGATTAGTTTTACAGATCACCTGAGCTGTGGTAACCGTGTATGAGCCCCGAGCCTCTGGTAAACGCGTCTGGTTTTTAAATGCAACTTTAACTTTCTTTTCATTTTACTGCAAGCCAAACACATGCATGCACACAGCTGCCAATGCTCAGTCCCAGTGGGCTGCAGGGTGTGGGGCTGCTGTGGCATCAGTGCACGTGGGAAGGGTCCCAATGAGGAGCCAAGACTAGGAGAGGGAGGTGCTGTCACACAAGGTCTCCACTTGGCTTCACCAGATCCTCATCTGGATTTACACCACACTTACGGAAAAATATTGGTGAAGAATCTAAAGAGGTGACTGTGCCTTTATCATTGTGCATAGGGTACATAAATTTTATCTGTTGGCTTTGGAAGGCTGCAGCAGAAAGAGCTGGTTTGGAGGAGAGACTGTGGTGATCAGCCAGCAGTACTCACATCTAGGTGCAGGAAGGCAAGCAGGCACGTTGTGTGCTGGAGCAGGGCAGGTACAGCAGTGCCAGCCACGGCAGGAGGAAGCCCTGCTAAGCCAGCGAGAGATGTTCCATGCTTGAGCTGAGAACATTGGCACCTTCCCAAAGAAATCCTGTTTTACCTCAGTAGCAGGAGTTCTCACTTAACCACAGAGAGCAAGGGCTGTGAGCTAGTTGCTTTAGCACCAGAGGAGGACTTTTTTGTGGTTGTTCTGTGTCAGTAATGTTTTCTCATTTTCCCTCTCTACAACTTTGGAAAGAAAAGTTTGAAGTGATGTGATTTTTTTTTTTTTTTGGTCTGGTGATGGAGTTGGTGGGAAATTGCATCTGCCAGGCACTTCTCACTCAAGGCTCTGATGATTCATAAACTTGGGATATTTGGTCATCCTAACTTTCCAGCTCCTGAGCTCTAAGGTAGGAAGTGGGTAGTGCAGTCAGGCTTTTGGTCTGGCACAGACACTGGCTTTGCAGTGAGGAGAAGAAAGCAGTGAGTGCTGGTGATGGATTATAGGTAGGAAAGTTCTGCTTTGCTATGTGGAATGGGAAACTCTATCCCAAGTGAGTTTATGGCATCCTTGGATTTAAACCCAGAATCTGTAAAGTCCAAGCTCTCAGAATCCTAAACACTCCTGAAGTAGTTTACATCAGACAGGACCTCTAGAGGTCTCTGGTACATCCCCTCACTGCAAGCAGGGACTGATTAGCTCAGCTATCTCAAGACCTAATCCAGATGAATTTTGGATTATGGCCAAGGCTACAGAATTTTATCCTTCATGTTTTCATTTTTATATGGTACAATTAAGATTCTTCCCTTCCCCAGTTATGGAAGTCACAGAATGTGATTTTATACAAACATCAAAATAACACAGGCAAGATTTGATTAATAAATAGCAGCTCTACAGGGAAGCTGCCTAAGTAAGTGTTGTTTTACTGCCTCAGGATTGTACACCTGGTGAGCTGAGCTGCTGACCTGATCAGGGCCCGTGTAGGGCACAAACTGTTTGTTGAATTGTCATGTCTGGGCATGACTGGAATAGGCTGTACTGAGGGTACCCCCTGCCGTGGAGACAAAACCAAGTCTAGCAAGGTTATAGACCAGAGAGGAATGCTTGTATTTTCCTCTTTTTAGCGCTGGGATCAGCCTTTGTTATTTTTTTTTTTTTTTTTTAATTCTGAGTAGAAGTTTCATTCTTCTCTCAGTATTTTTCACCTTGAATTGTGAAGTTGGAGCCCAAGAACTGGGTTCATGTGAGAGACAACAGGGCTTTAAATGAAACACTTGGGCACCAGAAAGGTCACGCACAAGCTCTAGAGTAACTAGGGACTCTTGGGACTTCTTGTCCTCTTTTTCTAATCATCAGAACAGATTTTCTTTATAACATTTTCTCTAGAGAAGCCCCATGTGTTTTTCTAAACACACATGTATTTGGCAAGAATTTGGGACTTCTTGCTAGTACAAAAGCATCTTAATTATTACCTTTATAAAGATCCATCATTACGTAGTTTGTAAGGATTTTGAGGGGCTTAGAGAATGTTCTCTTTGTAACTTGTGCTGCTGTAGTTTTGTCCAAAGAGTTATAACTTTCTGTAACTGTGCATTCTGGCAAGTATTCAGAACACTTCTGTGGCCTTTTTGCCCTATCGAAGTATTGTAGATCTGACCTTATAATCTCTATTGTAATGCCCTACAACATAAATTCTTACAGACCTGGTAATCAAAACTTACCTTTTAAAGTGGCATCCAACTTGGTGTGGGATGGTGAACCTCTAACAGTTGGACTCCTGCAAGGCATTTCAATTAGCTACATCAATACAGTAATTTCATTATCTACAGACTCTGTCCTTGCATGTTGTATTGTATGGCATCTTGGTTTAGATGAACCTGTATCTCCTTTGCAGTTTGTCCCTGGTCGTGTAGAACTGAGCAAGTTCTGGATCACAAATTCTGAGCACAAAGCTGAGAGCTGTGTTCTGAGTTGCCTCCCTGTTTCTGAGGCTGGGACTGTGAAATGCTGAGCAGGATCTTAAATTTTTTCTGTGCCTTTGTTTCCTTCCCTGTGACTGTGAAGTAAATCTCCATGGCTTGCAGCAAAAAATGTTGGTGTGTCTAATGTTATATCAGCAGAAGTTCAAAAACTGCCTCTCTATGTAGAAGTAAAGGTGCTATCAACCAGTGTGGATTCAGTGAATAATAAATACACTGAGGAGGAATGCCTAATGTTTGATTTCTAAATACTAGGCCTGGGAAAATGTAAATATTAAATAATTCATAACACAGACTTCCTAGTGACAATGTCCCTGTGTTAGAGCACAGCCCTTAGTTTTGAGAAGTGCGAACACTGTAGCAGAAATGGACTGGTGTCACCTCTCCAAGCAGAGAGAGAAGCTCTCAGGTTCTGATGTGGCTGGTTGCTTTGGTGCCAGAGAAATCAGCAGCATAACTGGCAGAGACTTCAGAGAGAGAAAGGGAGTACAAACGGACACTTGCCCTCCCCACCTGTAACCCAAAAGTTCCCAATCTTGGGAATTGTTGAAAATAGCTGTGTCATTGACAGCGTGCTGGTGAAAGAAACTGTAGTAGTAGGACAAATACCAGTAAGGAGGTAGGAATGGAATGAGTTTGTAGATTAAGGGTGACATTCATGTACCAGCCTGTCGAAATAATAATAGAGACAAAAGGTAACACAGAGCACTGAAGAGTTAAGCGTTAAGACGTCTCACTGAACTGCCCTGGTTTACACATGGTGCCATGCAGAGTGACTTTGGAAATTACTTCTTTTTATCCTGTGCACACACGGGGTCTTGAAAATAGCACAAATACTGAAGCAAATTTGCTTGAAATCATGAATATTTTCCCTTCTTTGAGAGCTCCTTGGGCTGTTTTGGTTTAAAATAAATCACGTTTCCATGAGTTTTGACTTCCTTGAGCATTACAGGAGATTATAAGATACTTCATATGCAGGGTGATATTTCAGATGTGGGTGTATGGGGCCCTCACATACATTTTGCAGCTATTTGATTTATCACTTACTTCATCTATATGCGACCTGTCTCCATCAGTGGAGCTTGACATGTTCTATGAAGTTCCTGCCAGCTCTGGTTTGCCGAGATCTGTTTCTTCATTAAGCTATAAATATGTGGGTGCTATCACTCAGCTTCTCAGCAGTAGCTCCTAATGCTATAAACAGCCTTTGGGGCTCTTTGATCCTAAACCATTTGGTGATTCTTGCACGTCTGGTGGTGGTTGTAGTTTGGACCAACTATGGAGGCCAAATGGGATTCCCTCAAAGGTCAGAGAGCATTAAGCGTGAGGCCTGTGGAAGCATGAAGGAGGTGGTTAGAATCAGAGCTGTTTTACTGGCTCTGGGATTACCTGACATAGGCAAATAATGAGCTCAACCATTTTGGGGTGCCTTTGTGACATTGCAAGATGCATTTAGTGAGGTGTCTAATTCACTTTGCTGAGTGGAGGCTGGAAAAGAAAAACGACCAAAGGAGAAAAGCAGAAAGGCAAGAATGAGAGAACTTTCTCCCAAAGAGACCACCTACCACAACTATACATCTGAAGATGGTTCTTGCTTGTGAAGTAACACCAAATGCCTCCCAGCTGTGGCTCTGGAAGTGCCTGGCAGGGAGGATACGTGTCATTATTAGGAGTTGTATGTGTAAATAAATGCTGAGCCCCTGCAGACCGTGATGCTCCGGAGTGTCCCCAGGGGCAGCTCTTCTTAGCAAGTAAACCACTGATCCTCTAGATAACAGTCAGACATGGAGCAACACCTGGAAACTGGTTAAATGTCACAGACAGCATTTAAAACAGGAATCTTCCCCTGTGCATCCACAACAGGAAAGCCAACTTATGCAACCATGTCTGGCAGTTAGTGATGAAAGCTCCATAAGCACACAGCAACAGGATCAGCCCTGACCTGTGCTTTATGATCAGCTTTACCCCAGTAACACCTTGATGTGAGGTGTGGAAAGCCAAGACTGGGATCTTTTCAGAGCCTCATGTTCTCTGTGCGTTGGCAGTGTCTTTTATGGTGGTGTCCTGCAGCCAGGATACCTTGATCACTCTCCAATCCCTTCTGCCTTGGGCTCAGCCTTTCCTGATGTGGGTATGATCCTTTGGGAAGCAATCACCACAGCTATTACCCAGGCAGGGATACTGGTCCCCAAAGGTGATATTCAGTATATTTATTGATATAATTTCAGTTTCAGTAAATAGACAAGGGGATATTCCTGTGCCTTTTCTCAAGAAGTTTTACTCACCTATTAGTTCTTGTCTTTGTAAGCAAATAATTTACTTCCTGCTATCTAGTACTTCTTACTTGGATATTTTTTTCCTCGGGGTACTTGAGAGATATTTCTTTGGTACTGTTCATCTCAATGATACCCTGCAAACCAATAACTCTGGTATAACTGAAGAGATTTCTGTTACTACTAATGACAGATATAATTTTGAATTATAGCTTGAGATATCGACAAAAATACAGTAAAATGCAGTGAAAGGGATGAGTGATAGCTGCATGCATGCAGCATGGAACCTGTTTTCTTATTTGGAGCAGTTATTTATTTAGTCACACACTCAAAACCAGTCCAATTATAAAAACAAGTCTTAGCATCACTTTTTTTTTTTTTTTTCTCTGAGTGCTTTAAACCGGGGAACTGCCTGAGTAATTTGCTTCTGAGTAGAAGTAATTACTCAGGTTTGCACTTGCTGACTTTCCTTTTATTAAGGTTTAGAAACAATACTGTGTTTTGAATCCCATTATTCTTTTCATCCTTAGCATTAAGCACAACATTAGTGAGCCAGCTAAGGGGCATGGGTGAGCACAGAAAGATTTGCTTTGCTGGGGAAGAAAAAACATGATTGATGTTTATCAGTGGTTAATAATATCAGTGGCTTAAGTCAATCTGCAGCAGCAGCAAAGATTGATTTATAATGTTATTCCTCAGTAAATGACATTTTAGAATTTCCTTGATTATTCATCTTTCTGGCTTTGAAAATTTCTAATTTATTTTGGAAGCTGAGTGGTAATGAGCTTGTAGGCAGCTTATCACATAATTTCAAGTGGCAAAAACACTGGTCTGTGGCTGTATTTTTGCTTCTGATAGTGTGTGTTTGCTTTGAGCTTTGCTAAACATTAAGATAAAAAATACACTTTATGGTAATTAGGAGTCCTGCCTGTGCTCCTGTGGCAGAAGATGATTTTAGGGATATCTTATCTAGCAATATGCCCCTGAAAACAGGTATGAGTGTCTTTATGAAACCCTTGTAGTGAGAGATGGCAGTGGGGAAGTTACTGTTCAGCTGCCATGCATGACTAAACGATGATGAATTCCCATCAGTGGCAAAGGGATCCTCTTCACCCTGCAGAATATTTCTTTTCCCATATCAAATGAACTTAGAAAGTGAGCACCAGCCTCTCTGCTCCTCTGTGCTGAGCCTTCAAGGCCTGAAGAACTGGATTTGGCCCATGAAAATTTGTCTCCTGGGTGCAAGGGCTTTCCTTCCTGAGACCGCAGGCTGATAAATCCAGCCCAGCAAGGAAATCGTGGTGTTGACCCTGAGCCTGAGCAGGAGACATAGCCAAGACTTGCCCAGCTCCAGGAGGTTTCCTCCTTGGCTCTGGGGGTTTGTAGCCCCCTTTGCTGGAAGGAGCACCTGGTCTAACCATGGCCATTCTGAGCGCAACACACTCCCTATTGCAGTCAGACATGGATACAACATGTGTCTTACAAATCAAGGCTTTTATATGCATTTCCAGCAGTGTTCCCAAATGGTATGTGCTAAATGAAATGCATTGTTTTGTTGACTTCACTTTCATCTTACAAGTAGGGTTTTCAAATAATCATGACTAAAAAACCATATTTTGGAAAGCATTACACTCGATAAAGCTGGCAACTAAACCATCATTTGGTATTCTCACAGCAAGTACATTTAACATTCAGGTTGTGTTGGGGGACAGCACAGCAATGAATAGCTGGAGACAGGATGAAAGCTAGATTTTTCTAAGTCAGCAGGATTAATCCCAATGCTCACAGAAGATTTAGCTCTTTCCATGTGGGGTGCAAACCTTGTGGTTGTGAAAGAATTACCATGCAGACCACAGACTTAGCACGTGTTGCACCAGATAAAAATAGACTTTCTTTAAAAATTGTGATGGGTAAAAAACATAAAAAATACTATTTTGAAAACTTGGGAGAACTAGTAGAACAGCTTGTATCCATTTGTTCATGAGCTCACAGAGGAGATACAAAGATCACTATGCAGCTCTGCAGTTTTAGAGTTGGGGTCAGTTGTTAACTTGGCTTCCTTCTGCCAAAAAATTCTTTCCTGATTTGGTTGGACTCCTTCATTCCTGTGCCTTTGTTGGTGACAAGGTGCACATACAGAGTTGCATCGCTCTGTGTGGCAGAGCAGGTACCTGTTTGCCACAGCTAATGCCTGTAGATGTTGCAGTGTGAGGGTATTGTGAGTTTCTCTGAGCTTTAGGTTACAGATGAAGAAAGTTTGATTTATTTGTTCTCTGTATTTATAGAGATTTATTTACATGAAATTACAGTGAATTCCTCCCAGTAAATGGGCTGTTTTCCTCCCATCTCACAGTCTGAGGGGTCTGTTTAGGTAGTGAGGGCAGGAGTGAGTGGTCAGAGGAGCTGGATCTCCTGGGATGCAGCTTGACGTGTCTGTGCATTTATCTGATGCCTGATGTGTTCCACCACCAGCAGCATCTCTGAAGACCTTTCTGACTGCTCTTCAAGCCTGGCTGTGGCCATCAAGTGTTCATGTACAGCTTACAGGTGGCTGGTTTCTTTGGAGAGGACAATTCCCGGGGGTGGATGTTCCTCCCTGTGTGGGTATATCCACAAATGCAGAGGTGCAGGGGCTGCAGCTGGAGCTGGCCCAGAGGTTGTGCCAGGACTACAGCACCTTTCAGCAGGTTTACAGGAAGGGATGCAGTATTTTCTCCTCTATTTCCCATTGTGACAAATAACTTTGAAATAGCAGCAAAAAGATTGTTCAGTTACAGAGTGAAGAGGAGATTAGAAAAGGAAGAATGTGTTTTTATAGAAATCTGCACCTTCATGTAATAAAATATTGAATGTGATGAAGTGAATACAGCCTCATTTTCAGTCCTCTTACAGTCAGAGGATGATAATGTAAAGGCAAACCTATTCCAGACATTTCTTCAGGCATTGCAGTTACTTCATTAGCCTTTATTTCTTCTCAGTTCTGCTCTCTTGACAGCTTTTCAAGTCTCAGGTTTTTCCTTTTTGAAATACTTTGATGCGCTCATCTGTCTGACAAACTGTTTAAGGTCTTGATCTTAATTTTTCATTTGTAGGTATCCACAAAAGGTTTTGTTAATGAAGTCTTTAAAATACTAACTGAAGTTCCAGTTTTCTTCAAGAATAAACTTTTATCCTTGCCATTATTTTTCCCTTGGAATTATATTCCTATTTAACATCTAGTAAATTTTTAGTCTTACAAAGCAGCAATGGGCTTTGTAGGGGTAGGAATGTAATTAAATGAGGATTTTATATTCCTTTGGGGTGTCTTTTGCTAAAAGAATAACAATACATCATAATTGAAAAGGTCTTTTCAATGAAATAAGCCTTTGATACCATAGAGGCATAAGAGTAAGTGGTTTCCCAACCTCAGACAAGGAGTGCTCCTCTACATTGATGGGTAATACAGTTTTCTGGATTGAAGCCGTGGTTTTCCTTGGTTCAGGTTTGGTGTAAGGTAATTAAATTTAACCGTATAACTGTATAAACTGCATTCATTAATTTTGGCACTACTGATGATGGTAGCAATAGGAATTCCTAAGTCTGTAATGCGAACTGATGGGAATAATTCATTGCAGTGTTGTAGCTGGATTTGGCATTTCAGATCTATAATACAAGACACAGTGGCTATAAAAGCCTCCTCGAGGCTAAAGGAAGAGATGTGTATAAAAGGAAACCATTGACATTAAGAGGAAAAAATGTTTCCAAGAGGCTTGTGGAATTAGGAAGCCACGTCTGGCTGGTTGTTAAAAATGTTTGGGGCTGTTCCAGGAGCCCTGCTGCAGGACCTGCAAGGGACCTGCTGCAGCTGCAGGGCTGAGGGGACAGGAGAACATCCCCCCTGTCCTCTCTACCTTCACAGGGGCAGTGCAGACCTTCATTGCAGGCTGAAACTCTTTTCTACTTGAATCACACAAAATGTTGCTTTGCTAGCGTAATGTTTGCAATAAAAAGATTTTACAAAATCAGGTAACAGTTTCTGGCAGTGTGAACGGCGTAAATGTACTGCCACTTGTGAGGCATTTGCTGCAACCGTGGTCACAGCAGACTAGTCAGAATGTGACCTCTTTTTGAAAAGGCAAAACAATCTTCTTTTTTTTTCAAGGGGTAACTTTAGAGAAAAAAACCTGGAGTCTAGAATTTCCTGTTGCTTTTCAGCAACTAGAAGAGTTTTGGCTGGTTGGTTTTCTTTTAATTTCTTCCTTTTCCTCAGTTCTTTCCCTCATAAATGAAATAATGTAAATAAAATAGATGCATTATCTAAAATAGCGTAAAGTAATTCCAATAGCTAATTCCATTTGGTTAATTTTCAAAAGAAAAATATTTTGCCTCTGGTTAAAGTTAAGACCCAGCATACACAGCCCTGCTACCTTTAAATCTTAATGCAGGCTCATTCTTCAGAGAAGGAGTGAGTGATCCTTAAAAGTGAGAAATCTACATCAAGAGATTTGTTGAGGCTCATTAAAGTTCAATTAGAAAATTCATTTTAACACGAGGCATCCTGTCCCTTTTATTTTCCAAGCACAAACAATAAAATTTTCATCACATACGAGTACATACTTAAAATGTACTATGGAAATAAATAATCTTCATGTTTAATTCATCTTATATAATAATTGATGTCCATTAGGGATTCTGATCAGGGAGTAGGTGGGCCAGCTACACAGGGTGGTGTTGGATGTGTGTTGCCCAGCTCTCCATACTGGGAATTTTACTGAGTTAATTGAAATAAAAATTATTTTCAGAAGAGTTATGAAAGACTTTTTCTAAAGAGTTCATGTTTTCTGAGCAGTGCAGTCTTGGCACACACTCCAAAAAACTTGACTCAGCACCTCTACATTGAGGGATTTTATGGTTCTTTTAACTACTTCTATAGGGTTTTTTTTTCATTTAACATCATACTATTTTCAGTTGTTGGTTCTCAGCCATTGGGAATAACCTCCTCCCCCTTGCCCCCAATATGAACAAAAATTTAAATTTTCACTTGGCTCTTTGATTACAGAATATGAGTGTAGTGAGACTCATGACATGGACATTTACAACATCAGTAAATCCAGACGTAAAATTCAAGCATTAGGCAGCTCCCATGTGCTGTGACTCTTAAGGATGCTCTTAATTCCTTTTTTAGCAGCAATGAACCTGCCAAAGATGCAGTGCTTGTTATGCCATGATGAATGTCTTGTGGAGCCAGTCCTTGTCCCCAGAGCCTGCCCTTTCCCTGCCTCTGTTTCCTCTGCAGTGCTCTTATCTGTGAGACACGGTGCAGCCTTCTGAAATGGCGCAAACCCTTTAAACAAACATGGTATTTTGGGCTGAATGCAGGCATGGGGACTGGTGTGACTGCTTTGTAGAGTGCTGGGTTGTGGCTGTTCAAACTCTGCCTTTGAGGGGCCTGCTCTTCAGAGTGGACACTCTGTGCCTGTTAAATTATTCATTAGAAAATCATTGGGAAAAGTAAAGGAGTTCTCTGATGTTTTGGTTTTTTTTTTAAAAAATTGCATTTATCACATTTACATGCAATTAGTGTAAAAGGATTTTGGAATGTTAAAACATAGAAAGTAAATCATATAAAAAGTAATAGCACATGTCAAGGAAATGTTCTTCATGCTCTCCCTGCAAGTTTTGGCCATAATCAGTTAAGGAGAGTTTTAAACTCCCAAATTTGTGATGGTCTAAACTTTGCTGGCAGTTGCATCTGCTTGGCTTAGTCCTGTGGCACAGGTCATTAGGGACTGCAGCATTTTCTCTGCCCCACAAGAAATATATTTCCATGGGTTTTAAATAATATTCATTGGTACTGACATTGCAGGAACTGTATTTTCTAGAAGAAACTCAAATATTAAGTATTCACAATTCTCACTCTTAATCGCTTTGGAATGCTGTGTTAAAGCGGAAAACCCTCTTAAGATATTTATTTCCCAACTGTTATTACAAAAATAATGTTCTAATATTAAAAAAAAAACACTAATAAATGGGGAAATACACAGAGAACCCCTTAACACAGAAAACCAAGCCAGCCCAGTGACTCAGATGTTATTAACTGTTATTGCTTAGCGTTCTTAAAGAACCTTCCCTGGGTCTTTCTTGAAAGACTGGTATCTAATTTAAATAAACTGCACTTTTCCTCTCCTAGGGAGGCCCTGGTGTGTTTCTTCCCCTCTCTGTGAACACTCAGCCAGTTATTTTGGTGAGTCTCACCTGAAGGGACAGAAATCAACACACCTCTTGTGGCAGGGATGGCTCAGTAACTTTTAGATGGTGATGAAATTTTACTTGTGACTCTGAACTCTTGGGTGAATGCACTTGATCATTTCTAGACAGTTGTCTTAAGTTTGGCCCAAGTGTTTCCTGCTGATAGAAATGGCACTTCCCTCATGTTGCATATATTCAGAATCACTACCTTATATGATGTCTACAGCTTGGTCAGTGCATGTCACTCTGTGAAGACAGCAAGTTAACGTGGAATTCACTCTTCCCAGTGATAGTTTTTGGAGGATCAGCTCTCTTTTTGCTGCCTGTACTGCTATTATAACCTAGGATTTCAAGCTGTAGATACCCCAGGGCTTCAGCGTGGGCTTTCAGTGCCTTGGATGAGGACTGCACAGATGCATCAGAAGAGCGTGGGCACTGACTTCTGGGAAGATCATGAAAAACCAAAGTCTGGCTAATGGACCCCAGTTCCTCTCCCTTCCCTTTTGGCAGTCGTTCGTGGTAGCACAAAGTAAGTACAAAGCCTGGCGCCAAGACAAAGCACTGGTGATTTGTGCTTGCTTTAAGTGTTCCTAAAGGCAAGAGGGATCTTTAAGGGCTTCTCTGAATTAATTCCTGTTTTAACTAAAGTCGAAGCTTAAGGCAGACTTTGCAGGACTGCAGCTGCCTGCCCCATGGCCGTGGCACGGGGGAGATGAGCTCTCAGACTGTCCTTGTCACAGGGTATGGGTTGAGCTGGGCATGTGAGTGGGTGTGTGGGATGTTTAGCGTGCTCAGCCCTGAGCAGGGGCAGTGCTTTGCTGGGTGGGATGACATCCTGGTGTGGGGATGAATCTTGCAGAGCATCTGGACTCTCCTGGGACCAGCATGGATTATGCTTGTGATGCTGAGTGAAACAGACATGTCAAAATCACCAGTGCAGAGAGTTTTCCTACTTTGGCAAGCGGGTCAGTGGGATCCAGTGAAAAACAGAGACCGAAGGAGTGGGTGTTTGAGCCTTGTGATGAGCTGAGATGATGTATCTGACACCCTGCTCAGCCCGGATGCTGTCTCCTGTTTTGGATAAGACCCCTTTGCTCCTGTGAACTGGTTGTGTGGGGGTGCTGGAATACATTTCCTGCCCCATCTGCTTTGGTGCTGTTGAGCATTAAGTTTTTGAAGTTGCCCTGTGCTCATTCTTGTTGATGGCATCCTTCAGATCCGTTCCAGCTCCGGGGGATGTGAAGTCTCGGGTGTGGGGGCTTGTTGGTGGGGGTTTTTTTTTGTGTTTTTAACTTAAACCTGGTATGTCTGTTTGAAATATACACCTTCAGAATTAAAATATTATTGTGTAAGTTCTATATTAAGATTTAAACACTTCATAACATCTTAAATTTACATAAACCTAATATTTACACCTAAGATGTTTCCTATTGACATGTAAAGAAAGCTACAACTCCGGGAATTCTCTGGCTAAACACAGGAATTATAGTTAATTGCAAACCATTTTAGTTCAGAAGAGCAACAGCTATCATCAATCCTCTCTTAGGCAAAGGTGTAGCTGAAGTGAGGTCTCTTTTAGTCTTTTGATCATATTATGATTAGCCACAATTGGCTCAAGTCACTAATTATGGAGATAATTTTCCTCATGTGATGACTCGTGTTTAAATGCAAATCATGTTCAAAGGTCTCTTTTGTAGCCACCGAACCTATTAAAATATTTTTTTCTGCATTGTAAATTGAATTCCAGTTTTTATTCAAAAGCGTTTTGACACAAATTGGAGGTAAAATTAATCATCTAAACAATAAGAAATGTAAAAAAAAGTAGGGAAATAGTATAGTTGATAAAATGTTTTGCCATTAGCTTAAAAAAATTTGAAGTTACTGTAATGCTACAACCAGTGGTAACTGTTACCAGGCAATCAGAATCAGTCTTTTTATTTGGGGAAAGATTAACAGGTAACTAGGATTATATGATAGGGTTAACAAGAGTTCCTTAACTGGAAATGTTTTGGCTACAGGCAGTGGCACCCAGGTCAAACTCCTCTTTAGATCATACTTCTGGTTTGCACAGTGTTCCCTCTCATGCTTTCTGCTCTCTGAATGCCCAGGCTGGGTTTCAGATCCACTGTTTTGGAGATGAAGCAGGGACCTGACGTTGCTGTCCCACTCCCTGGCTCCAGAGCTGCGGGACCCCTTCCCTCTTCCCCCAGTCCCGGGGCTGGGGGTGGTGTGTGGTTCTGAGTACCTGGTCAGGAGAAGGGAGGAAACAACCCCAGCAGTGAACCAATGCAAACAGCTTTGACACTGGTGGATTTGGCTCCATCTTTTCAAGGGTTAATTTTTGGATGTGTTACAGAAAAGGATCTAGGCTAGGGACACTTGGGCCACCTCTCTGTTGGCCACAGGGTACGTTTGTGTCAGGGCAGAAAGCACCTCCTGACCTCTTAAAATGTGGGCAGTCCAGCTGAATCTCAGTGCTGAAGAAGGGATGTCTTCTGCTCTGAGGCATTGCAGAAAGGCATGTTGTCTCCTGTTAATTAAGAAATCCTCTCCCTTCCTTGTGCAAAGCATATATTGAGAGTAACAGAAAACATCACTAACCTTCCACTCATTTGGGGTGGAATTTTTTGACTGCGCTAAAGTTATTACTAGTGATATCATGGATATAAAACAAATGCTAATTGGAGATGATGTCTCCAACTGGGGACTAATTGGAAAGGAGAGGTGTCTGAGGGACAGAGTGAAAGGCGATGCTGGCACAGATCTCACTCTCTGTGCAAAGGACTGCAGGAAAAAGGAGACTGTCAGAGGGCAAAGCTGAAGCCATGCAGAATTGCTGTGGTTTTGATGTGTTTGCTGTACCCTACCTTGGTGGCAGAGAACTTGGCACTTTGCACCTAGTGCCAGACTTCCATGGGATGAAGGTCCCAGTGTGGTTGTGAACATTAATGCCAGCAGTTTCTGGCTGCTAAAAAGCTTAATTGTGCGCTCTTTGCTTTGCTCTATTCTATTTTCTTTCCTAGAAGTGTTCTAAAATACCTACATATCCAAAATTGCCTATGCTGACTCTTTAGGGGGGAAACAGCAATGTGCTCCTACCTTGGGACTTTAGATGTCACCAGCTGAATTGGTATAAAAGATTGAATTTAGATGGATGGCAATTTGAAAATCCTCTCTTTGTCTATGCTACTCTGAGTTGATTAGTGTCCACTGGAGAAAATGCAGTTCTGTGTCAAAATTGTGCTCTTTCTCATCAAAAGATCAAAATGAGAGTTAATCTGCCCTCTTGTGATTGTGTGTGTGTGTGAGTTGCTCTTTTGTGGGATGTTGAGTTGGGGTTTTGTGGCAGGTTGTTTATTTCTAGATCAGCAAGTGACTGTGGGTTATGAATGAGAGGATTTAAATCAGACATAGCTTGTCCCTCTCCCTTTCCCTTAAACCAATGCACAGAGAAAAAGTTGTCTGATACAGTGTCTATGTTGTGGGCAAAATGCAACTAGTCTGTGCAGGCATACTTTCACAGACTAGAAGAATTACTTTTAGTTTTTTTGTGGACTATGAGAGAAAAAGACCTGCAGTTGACTGTGAGATTTACAGTCTTTGCAGTTCGTTCTTCTCCAGTTTCTTCTGTAACCACTGCTTTGTCCCCATTTCTGTCCAACATTGGGTCACTGACTATTGAACAACCACAGTCTATTTTAATAGCTGGTTTTCTGATTAAATACCTGTAATGATTTTATTCTAACTCTTGGACTTTAGGCATCTAACTTGTTGCTATCCAGCATCTTGCACCTTTTGGGTATTGTTTCCTTAGCCAGCACAGCCTGGGGAGGATGCTCTGAAATGGCCATCCTTGGCATGGGTTCCCTGTGCTGAGGAGATGCTCTGAGATTGGTGTCTCTGCTTTGGTCTTCTTGTATTTATTTAGTACCAGGGGAGCCCATGGGTAGAATTCAGAAACTGTAACCCTCATGCAAGGAATAAATATTTGTCTTGAATAGGATTGTAACTTGCTTGTTTTAAAAGAATAGTGTGAAGTCAGCATAGGTGGATTTTCTTCCCCAATAAATCTCTGTGAGGCTCCTTCATCACACCCAGAAGAAATCCAGTGGGCTCTGAGTTTTGCCTGTGGGAGTCTTGGAGAAACTGGATGTAAAACAGAAATAAAAAGTAAAAGAAAAAAAAAAAGAAAAAGTAAAACCACTCTTCTGTGTCTCAGTTAAAAGGTTCAAAATTGAGTTATCAAACAGTAGTTTTTTTGCTTTTTTGAAAAATAATTCTGGGTAGTTGTGTAGCAGCATCAACTGCAGTGCCAAACTCAGCCTGTGATACACTGAAAAATATATGAATAATGACACAGAATCTTAAATGCCCTAACGTTATCCTGCTACCGTACTGGCTTCAAACATTTACACTTTTCAGAGGAACTGCAACTTAATTCTTAATTAAAATCACTGAGCAAATGCAGATTATATTTAATTTAAATATTTATGGAATTTGTTTAAGCTGTCAAAATAGAGTAGATGTTGAACAGCAAAACTGCTAACATCTGAATGATAATTTTACTTCTGAGCCCAATTAAGAAACTAGTCAGGAGTACAGCTAATAAAGTGCTGTGTTTCAGGAATTACTTCAATAATGTTGTATGTACAGAGGTCCTTTAAAAAATAGTGCTCTCAACTAAAATGTATGGTCTAAAAAGGTTTGTTACATCTGATACTATTTCTCCTCGAAGTCAGTTTTAATCCTGTTTTATTCATTATTTTTTAATTTTCAGAAACACCTTCCCTATTGCATTTATCTGTCACATGCCTAAAGGTGATCCGATCCTAGAAGCTTTAGGATGTTTTAATGTAACTTGTACGTTTAATTTTGCAAAAAATGTTCATATTGCCCAAATAACCTGATATCTATGAAATCTTTCAGAATGGAGTTTGAACCTTCTGGAAATCTGTTTGGCAGTCTCACATTTTTCAGTGTGGCAAGGAGTGCTCCTGAGACTGAAAGGCTTTTTATGTGTTTCCTACAGGTGTTTCAGCAGTACTTCTAAACTTGCCTTATAATCTTGGTTTTTACTCTGTATTATGAAGTCTGGAAGCGCTGCAAGATCTTTTCTGGTTTTCCTTTATAACGCTGCAAAATGTTATGTGAATTGTTTTAGATTGTTTCCTGTCTATCTGTACACTGCTATTTAGACTGCAATATATAGCATGTGTTTCATTTTTTCTTGGCCTCATTACATTTCATTCCTTGCTTCACTGCATCATCTGTCTCGTTAGTCTATAAATCTGATCTATTCTAATCACTGTAAATTCTCTGTTTCCCCTAGCTGTGTGTCACCAGCAACACTAGTCACTTTGGAAATTGCTTTCCTGAAAGGTCATATTACAAAAGATAGAGGAGGAGGCATTGTGCAACGCTGGTGCATAAGGCTGGGGGCTTGTCACTCGTCAGCCTCCGAGCAGCTGCTGCAGGAATGCCCATGGACATGCCTATGAACTCCTCTGTTCATTGGCTCCTCCTGTAGCTGTCACATGCTGAGATGGTCACCAAGGTGAGTGCCTTGGGCCTCAAACTGGTAGCATGGGGAAGTCTTCATTTGGGTTTGTGATCTGTATGCAGTATAAATATTGTGGGGTGGCCTGGTAAAGGAGAGTTACCACTTCAGTGTCGCTTTTTTTGGAAGAACAACTTTTTAAAGACGGATGTTTTGTGGTGTGCAGAAACAGTGATGCAAAGCCAAGAGCATGCAATGGATGTTCCATCACAGGATCCTCTCATAAAAGAACACACTGTGCAAGTCACCTGTGCCTTCTACTTGGCTTTCTCTCCTCTTCCAGTAGCACTGATGGGCTGGTAGTTGGCATACTGATATGACAGTAGGTCTGTGGGTTAGCTGAGATGAGTTACAGGCAGTAATTTTCCTCTGTTTTCCGTGCTTATGGGTGTCAGTGCCTCCACTGTGCTCGTGTTTCTGTGCTGCTCCTGCCTTGGGGCTGGTTTGGTGGTGCAGACTCTGTGCTGCAGCCAACACGCCTCTGCTCCCGGCCTTCCTGCTGCTGCTTTTTCTGCTCCTTCCCCCACTCATTTAGCACTTCTGCACTGTGTTAGATATCCACAGGAAACTGTTGGGCACAGAATTTCATCTTCCTTGGATGCCTGTACAGCCCCAGCACTGAGGCTTGCCTGATGCTGCTTGAGGCTCTAGGGTCTGTGTGGGTGTATAGAGTGCATTTTATTTGTCATTTTATTTTTCATAGGCTGTGCAGCAAAGATGTTTTGGAGCAAGAGCTGCTCAGTTCCTCAAACTATCAATACTTCTCCCTGGCCTGGGGTCCTATGCTGGACTGACTCCCTTTGCCAGTCTTGTCATGGTCCATGATATGGGTATTGGTTCATGGCTACAGTTCACTCTTGCAAAAGGATGTTGTCCACTGTCTTGGATAAACGAGTTTAAGATTCATGAATTAAAAGAACATGATGAAAGTTAAATACTTTCCTGAATCCCTCCATCCTGTTTTTTAACTCTTTCTGGTATTTCACGTGATCGGGAGAGTAACTGGGCATGGAAATACGTCAAGTTTTTGTTGGATTACTGAAAGGCAGTTTCCACAGCCACGTGACACTACTACATCAAAATTCTATTATGCTGTTTCATAGTGATTTTAATTAGTTAATTATTGTGTTTATTTCATTTTGCGAGGTTTGGTAGCTTTTTAATGACCTTTTGAATTTGTTTCTGTTTGTGGGTGACTCATATAACTTGCTTTCCTAGCCCAGGGGTGCTGCATGTGTCATGCTATACTTACTGGCTTTGACAGTTCGCTGGTGATGGCAGAAGGTATAAATTCTCCCTGGTGTACAGAAATATGCCACTCCCTTCTGACAATTTGTCAGATATGCTACTTTAGTTATCAGTGCTTAGGGATCTGACTGCTGAAAAGCTTTGGGGACAGATTAAAGCTCCCTGGCTGGAGCTGGTTTGATGTGTTTGCAGACGAGCCATTCAAAGCAGTGCTAGTTTGCATCAGTGGAACCTAGAGAAGAGGTTCAGCTATAAATCAGGATAAATAAAGAAGTAGAGTGGAGGAGAGTGCTGTGAGTTCTTGCTTGTGTGATAAAACCTGCTTGCATTTGAAGATGTCAATTATGGACAATTGTTGCTTGGTGTTGTGAGCTTTTTATTACTCAGAACTATGTCTAATGATAAAATATTAAAACCAGAACAAATTCTGAGTAAGCCACAGCTGACCAAGCCATCTGATTAACAGGATTTTATCTAATGGACTTTTTAAATGGAGATGTTTCAAAGATACTGTGTAAAAGCCACAGATGTTTAAATTTGAAGGATAAACACTGTTCTTCTTTTATCTCTCTTTTCCCCAAAGGTCTCCCTGGTGTGTGTGTCTCCTCCCCTGTGAGCACTTGAGCTCAGTGCCATCCACAGGTGCAGAGTGCTTTGGGAAGAGCCCACTGAAGGCCTGATAGGAGAGCCCTGGGTCACAGGCACAGTGAATCTGCCCAGCTCATCACCATACTCTGGTCTCAAATCATCTTTGGAGCAGCTGCCAGAGGGGCTGAATTTCACCGTTTCCTGCTGTGCTGCCTGGAACGTTTCCCACATTAACAAAGGCTGATGGAAACCTGTGTCTAGGTGATTCCACGTGAGATACTCACCCTGCACCCGTCCCTGCCAACAGCGCTGCGCCACCACCCACCAGATGTGCAGGCAGCTGCAAAGAGCTCCCCTCCCTGAGCACAGGTGCTCTCTTTCGAGGACAAAGTAAGTGCTGGTTGGTAAATGCTGGGTAAATGTATTCCTGTATGTTTGAATAAAGAAACTGCTGCTCCTTGGGAGCTGGCAAGGACAGGGCAGTCAAGAAATCTGGCAGTGGCTGGGTTGGGAAAGTGCCAGTGCCAGCCCACTGACTTCAGTTTGCCTGGCAAGGAGGCTCTCCCAGATGAGGTGAGATGTGGTGAACCCAAGATTCTCTTTAGGAACATTTATTTCGTTTAAAATGCTTTGTTAGCACATACTGCTTCCAACTTCTTCTAACTTTTAACTAGCCTCAGTTCACCTCTGCCTTTATTTTAAATTCAAGGTACTTTACCCAAAGTGTTCTCATCAGCCAAGCCACTACACAGAGTAGTTTAGTGTTCATCTGTCTCATTTCTTTACTGTCCAAGATGAATCTCAGGGGACTAAAGCTCTGAACCAAGTGGCTTCAGGCAATTCATCTGAAAAACAGAGCCACTTAGACTTTTGTAAAGAAAATAATTTAGTCATCAGTGCAAGAGACCTGTCTCTAAGCCAACCCATTTGGAAAAACTGCCAGTGTAGTAATTACAAACATTTTATGTCAGTAATACTGATGATGTCTTTCCATTATTGCCAGAATTTCTTTTTCCCTGCAACTTCAGGACTGAGCTGGTTTTGCATCCTCTTCCATGATTCTGCATTAGAAATGTTTTGTAACTTGAGATTGATGCTGCAGAGCTGGACACTGGGCAGAGACATTTTTCTGAGCCCTGCTGACCAATGCAGGTGAAACCATTGGGAAGTGAGGAAGAAACTGGTGCCACTCTGCTGGCAGCTGTGCCAGTTCAGTGCATTCCCACCCACATACAGGGCCTTCTCACTCTGGTACAGCATCAGTGGCTCACTGTTACTCAACATTCTGCTGATTAGATGTGTATAGTGACTCCTAAAACTTTAATCTCAGACTTCAGGCTCTTATCTTACAGTTTTTCCTCATTCTTTTTGCAAAAGAAAGAGAATGAGAAAACTTGAACACATTTAACAATGCAGTTTCTGTACCTTCCAACCAGCAAGCTCCCACAGTGCTGAATATCACCTAAATGTGAATGATACATTTCTGTTTTGAAATTTTTTCTGGCAAACATAAAATATGAGGTGAAATACTGCATGAAACGGAGTGAAGGATAGACTGGTGTGTAGTTGCAATGTTAGTGCAAGGTTTTGGCTGTGTGATTTTTAGCTTTTGTCTTGATTTATCTAAGGTTTATAATATTTTGAAAGCATAAATATTAGGGTAAGAACAAAGTTCCTGTACTTGTAATAGTGAGATACTCATTGCTGTCTAGCAACAGTTACATGTTATTTTGGGCAAAATTTCCAGGGGCTTTCCTGGCATTTTTTGCTATGGGGTGATGTGGAAGAGAAGATCTGGGGCAAAGCTTCCCACCAAGTGGGAGCAGGGGGTCAAATAACATGGGTTCTCCCATTCCAAACTCAGGGAACCTCCTGATACTACTTTTCCCTGTAGTTCCCAGCAAGGCAGTCCAGGCTCAGCACACATACCAAATCTACTGTTTTGCCATCTTGGTTTCCTGTGCTAAAGGTTACTGCCTAGTTAAATTAAACACATGGAGAAAAACAAGAAGGAGCAGAAGTGATGTGCCTTGAGGCACAGATGCCTTTATGGTGCCTTTCACAGGCTCGATTACATTGCTGGCAACTATTTTCAGCATTGTTTTTGAGCAATGTTAGTGAGGAGGGAGCAGAAAGAAAATAATTCTAAATTGATGCGCCCTAAAGGCTCATCCAGAAGATTTTCACTGGCTTCATAAAAGCTCCTGCACACAATCTAAAAAAATTATAGCAAAATGGTTTATCTCCTTTTCATAGTCTTGTCTTTTAGCCTCTTGATTTTTCTTGTGCTACCCTTGTCCCTTAAAATTCAGAGAAGTATTTTGAAGTTTACATACTACAACTGGTAGGTACCAATCTTGAAGGATGGTTTGAGCAGCACTGTAGCAGAAAGACAGAGTCTGCACACAAGGTCAAGGCCCAAGGGGTGTCTCGCTGGAGGCTTGTGAAGTCCCGGACTGCTGCAGCACATTCTGCTCTGACAGGTGGGAATGATTTGTTAGAATTTGACTAAAAATTCATGAGAAAATAACTTTCTGGTGAAGAAACAAAAGAAGTTTTAACATCATCAACCCATTATTGCTTGTGGATTTTAATAGTGAAGAATTGCACTTTTGGAGAGTGTAACTATTTCTGTAAAAAATCCATGGTTGCTGTCTAGCAGTAAAAACACTGTGAAGAACCACACAGGTTGTTTCTGGGGGAAGCATTTCTCTCTTTGACAGCTGCAGTAGAATTGCTTTGTGCTTTTCTTGGGAGAGGAACAGCCCCCCCATACCTACCAGTGTGCTCCATATGATCACCTACAGGATTCACCATCTGCCCTGCTCACCACCCGGTGGGTGGGAGGGGAGGGTGTCCTGCTGTCAGTGTTCAGACACCAAGAGGAGGGGGAACCACCTCCGGTCGGATTTTATACAAAGCTATTTGCTTCCAAAAATGCCAACACATTTAAATTACTGTTGCTGTTGTCAACAAGTTCCCCCTGCATATTCTGTAATGATTAAGGTCCTTGGAGGTTTTGGATCACTTATGTTTCTCAAAGTAGCTACAGATTGTGAACATAAGGGTTGCATCAAGTAATTTAAATAATTAATTGAAAGGCAGAGGTTCCTTCCCTTCTGTGTACTTTGCGTAGGAAAATTCCTGCTGACTCTACATTTCTTGCTACTAAGAAAGATAACCTGGTCAGGTAGATAAATGTTAACTCGAAACTTGCCAGCTTTTTCACTTGCCATAGAGATGCTCTCAGAAGCAGCTGCTGCCTTGCTGCTACCAGTGCCAGAGCCAGAGTTTGATGGCTTAATCAACGTGTTATTCTATCAGGAACCATTTGTGCATTCAAATACAGATGTAGAATGATAATGTTTGTAATTAAAAAAAGTTAATTTTCTCAAATTAAAAACATGCCCATCATAAAACAGCCCATGAGCTGTTCCTGATTTGCTCTGCAGCCAAGACTAAGTAGGTTGTGCACCTTGTCTGAACTATGCAGGGCAATGATCTTACTCTTATTATTTGCAGCAAATTTTATGGATGGCTAAAAAAAATCAGGACAGCTTTTTTTTTGGGAAATATTAAAAATCCATCTATTTTTCTTTGTAGTTTTTATTCTTCTTTGTGTGATTAATTTCTGTACTGACTGAACCATGCAGTAGTAGTTTGAGGCTCACCTTTCAAAATTTGACAGTTAAAATTAAGTGCCAACGCCTTAGATAGACCTGGGTAATATGGACAAACCACAGTGTCTTCTGATTACTTCCAGTTAGGGGTCCTTGTTTCTATCATAAAAAAGAAAAATAAAATGGAAAAAATATATATAATCTTGGACTTTTCTAAAGAAAATGCAGCTAAAGGAATATCTATATGGAAATTGGCTGGGGAAACTTCTTGCAGCCTCACAGTTCTGGAAATATGCAGGGCAGGACAAAAATCTGCAGACAATGGGTCCAGTCCTTATGCTTCAGTGAAGTGATGCTGCAAACTTTCAGCTGGTGCTGTGAGTCACTCATTAAACCCAAGGGGAAGCAGTGGATACGTGGAGGTTTTGGGGTTTGTTTTGTGCAGCAGTAGGGACCAGTGCAAGGGAAAACTATTAAATGGCTGGTTTTAAGTGTTCAGGGAATGTGGGCAGAGCTCTGCTTTGGCAAAGAGCAGATCCAAGGTATGATAAGCCTGTAACCAGAGAAATCATATCCTTCTGACTTGTACCTGGCTCAATAAATGCTGTGTGAAGCACAGTCAGATCCCATCCTTCTCCCCTGACTGGTGTCTGTGCTCAGCAGTGTGGATGGGCACTTTCTCTCTCTTGTCTCTTTAGGAGTTTATGGATTGCAGAATAGCTCTTCCTTGTCCACACTGAAAGCAGATGAGCTAAGTATTTAGCTGTGATTTTTTTTTTGGTACTAACAATAGTGCCTGGGAGTGGGATAGTGAGTTTCAGGTTGGGTTTGTGCCCTTTCTGTGTTCCAGCTCCCTCCTGGCAGTAAGGCCAAGCCAACCAAATAATAGAGAGGGTTCAGATTGCTAATGTGCCCAGTATTTACAGAGCTTTATTTCTTAAAAAGGGAGAAAAGTGTGAGTCCTTCTGCTCCATTATAAAGACCGTTGCTTTTTATGATAAGCAGAATGTGCTTGTTTACTTTTTTCCCCCTGAAATTGAATTTCATTGAAACTCTTTACTGCTGCATTGAATTAAAAGCTTCTTCTCCCTACATTTTTATAATATTGCAGGAAGCCATTATCTGGTGACTTCCAGAAGAGCCTTTTCATCTAAATTTAGCTTTTGTTGTTCTTGATTCTAGCTGGTATTAAACACTCCAATTGATCCAGTATATTCAGTTTTTTGGGCAATATAAAAAAGCATATTTAATATTATTGACCCTTGATTTGAGGAAGCATGTAGGTTAGATTGCATGTCATGTTTCCTTTTGAAAGGCATTGAATTTTATTTTATTTTTTTTTAAAAACTTCATTTGCAACAAAGTGAAAGTCAGCTTTTCATTTCATATGACCTTTTACTACCTGGGCTTCCTTCTAACCTTGTTCTCTGTGATTTTATAGTACTGTAATTCCACTGTGCCTAGAGTACGTGGGACCAAACCCTGAAGACTTCGAGAGCAAGCTTGCTTTTCATGTCTCAAAAAAGTTAACACTTGGTTTAGAATCCTGACCTGCATGTACAATTTAGTACTAATTTAGCTGCTAGATGGCCCTAAAGCTTCAGCATTAATGAGGAGATAAGCAGTAATCCTGGCTTTCACAAACTTTCCTAAGTTTACAGAATTACAGAGCTTTCTCTTGCAAGGAAATGTCTTGATCTTATTAACAAGGAAAACAAGAAGCTTAAAGCTGCCACAAAAGCAGTGTTGGTTTGTTTGGTTCCAGGGTCTGGTCACAGCATGCTGCCTCAGTTTGCAGGCAAGGACATGAAATGCATCTCATTCACAACAGCAGATTTGTCCCAGCCTTTTCTGGGTTCTCAGGTGTTCTTGGACAGTTATATTTCTTCTCTCCTTTCTTTTCTCCCTAGTGTCTTCCTGACTAGGAGTCCCCAATTACATCCTAATTGGCTTCTTTCTTTTAATTGACCATCTCTCCTGAATGGCCGTCAATGCTGACCTGCTTTCTCTGCTGGAGATGCATATTACTGTAGCTCTTTGGAGACAAGCTGTTAAAAAAAGAAAGAAAGAAATTCTAGTTTATCTGGCTTGTGGATAACCAGGATTTTAAATGCTGCAATTTGCTTCACAACTCCCTGTAATGAGCAGGAGGGGGCACCTACTTATTTTCTCAAGCTTAGCAACTCTAGTGTATCCTGTATGAGGGATGCAACTGTTGTTCCTAACATCTACTTTTCTGTTCTTGTTTTAACACTTCATGGATAGGTAAATCATAATTGTAACTGCAGTATGTGATCAGCACCTGTGATCACGTAGTAAAGGCCGCCTAAGGATGTGTTTTAAGCTAGAACAAGGGTATGCACACTGTATCCTGAGTGATGCTTCTGTCAGCTCCCTGCTTAGCAGACCTTTCCAGAGGCTTTTCCTTGTTTATTCTTGGCTTCTCCTGACACCCACAAATGACTGCAGGAAGATGGGTTATCTGCATTGCGTAACAGCTGTCAGCAAACAGGGCTCCTTCACTTCTCTGGGCCAGTAAGAGCAGCAGAAGGGCTGACCCTCACCCAGTTTTATTCTGAGTGATGACGCTGACTCATGGTGCTCTGACACTTGTGGAGGATCCTGCCATAAAAGCAGCAATGTATTAGGAGTAGATGTCATCAAGGAACAGAAGCTTCAGCTGCTGTGAGTTATTTCTGTCCATTTGGCAATCTGCTCTTTTCCTCAATTAAACACCATATCACCCTGGGCTTCCAGCATATTCATTGCTACTCAAACCAGGTATGAAATAAAAACTACTGTATTAAAGGAGAGGTGTGACCACACAGTAACACCTAGGTGCTTATGGAGATAATTGCTGCAACCTATCCTTAAGTACACTGATTTTATAACTGGTACTTTGTACAGCCTAGAGAGGCTGGAAGTATATTCTGTCTGACCTCTTTCTGGGTTGGGGAGAGATTCTTTGGCTGAATGTCTTAAGGGTTCATGCCTTGCCATTTCCACATGGCAGCGGGAGACATTAGGAGATCCTACTTCATGCCAAAGCAGCTGGTAGCTGCAAAAACTGTGACATGAGAAAGTAGCTTGCTATTATAATGGGAAAGTAGTAAAGGCTCTGTTTTCAGACCTTGTAAAGTGTCCTCAGCTTGGCATTGTGAAAATAGGAGGTGATATTTGCAGTTGTTTTCACACAGTTTTTTGGGGGCTTTTTGGCAAAAAAGCGCTGGGGAGCCCAAGCCAACTCAGGCATATTGTCACTATGGCCTGGTCAGAGACTCATAGGGACCATCACAAACTAGAGAAGGGGCTAAAAACATGCAGGTGAAATTGCAGCTACTTATGGAACTATCCATCACCCACCACCATTCCTTTGCTTACTAACAGGCCAGTGATAATTTTGTATGAAAATCTCTGTTGCTATTGTTGTATTTTAGTAGGAAATAAAATAGGACTCCTGGACTAGGGACAGACAACTTCCTATGACATTTGTCAAGAGAAGGACACCTGTCCTGGAAGTAAAGAGTGCTCAGTGCTTAAGGCTGTATTTAATATCCCACCCACTGACCTTTTTAAGAGAGCTGAGGGTGCTAATGCACAGGGTAGGCAGTGAAAGGATATATGCTTTTAATCAGCTTCCCAACAGTAAGATAATAAAAGCAATAATCCTTTTAGAATTCTGCTTCTATGATCTCTATATTTTCCAAGGTCACTAAGCAGAAGGGAAGATAAAGGAAGATAAGCTTCCAAGGAGCTGAACAGTAGAGAAGAGAAAAACATCACACCCACCAGATTGTTCTGCTTCCAGCTCACAGTGAGGGATCAAACCATGTTGAGAACAGACTGAGTGGTTTCACAGGCCACTGGTCACAACAGATTTCCAGTGTAGCATGAGCTTCATCTCATGAGCCCAAACATCTTTGGATATATACAGACTGAGAATTTGAACCTTTTCTCTTACCAGGACACCAAACTATTTGGCCCGGGGGAGGGACAGAAATGATTTTTTGAGAGTTGACAGCTCTGGTTTGGTTTCATTGAGTTTGTTTAGTTTCTTTAAAACCACAACACCCCACCTACACCTCCCCCCAAAACATCACCCCCAAAAACTATTTCCCACTGCATGTGAAAAACCCTATTATCCTTGTTGGTGAAATTTTCAACATTATAGGATGGATGCAGTAGCAAAATACACCACTTAAATGTCCAGAGTTGCCTCTGTTCTCAGCTGTGGTGAACTCTGCCCCTCAGTACCAGACATCCATTCTCCCTTGACTTCACTGAAGTCTGTATACACAAAGAACCAAACCTGGCTGTTTGCATATTAAAGCAGCATAATATTGAGTTTTCCTCTCTTGTGAGCTCTTGGCATTAGAGTGTCAGCCCACAGGTCCTTCCAGCTAAGTGTGCTGTTTCCAACAGAGAGCAATAACAACTGCCTAGGGATTCATTGAGCCAAGGGCAAGCACACAATCCTTGCCCCTGTAGTCTCCGAGGCTCCAGCAATTTCTGCTTAGTGGCTTCTTAAGAATCCAGATCTGGGATTATCCTGTTTAAATAGCTGCAAATGGCTTTTTATTTTCCTTCTCATTATTTTGTTTAATTGCTTTTTGAACTCATCTGAAATTATGAGTACAGAGGAGAGCAAGAGGTGATTAGGGAACTTCTGCAAAGAAACTCTGAGAGAGCTGAGCCTGGGACAATTTGTGAGAGGGGACCTAATCAATGTACAGAAATATTTTAAGGGTTGCTGTCAAGAGGATGAGGCCAGACTCCTTTCAGTGGTGCCCAGTGATGGGACAGTGGGCACAAACTGAAACACACAAAGTTTTATACTGTGAGAGTGTCAGAGCACTAGAACAGGCTACCCAGACTTGTAGAGTCTGCTCTGGAGAGATTCAAAACCTGCCTGGATGCAATCCTATGCAACCTGCTCTAGATGATCCCGCTTGAGCAGTGGGGTTGGACTGGATGATCTCCAGAGGTCCCTTGCAACCCCAACTGTTCTGTGATCCTCTGACTAAACAGCAGATTTTATTCCTCTGCATAGGAAATGCACTGAATTTTTTGTTTAGGCCTTGACTTGCTCCTTCTTTAATGTTGCTGTTAGTAAAACAAGCAAGTTTTGTCCTGGTATACTAAATATTTATTTACTATAGATGTTTCAGTTAATAGAAAATGTAGCAAAGCCCCAGTTTGTCGTACAAGATTTATTTTGCTTGTCAAAGCCCAGAACAGCCTTTACAGCAGGACTCTTGTCTGTACCCACACTGTGTTCATGACCCTGTTCATGTGGAGCTCTGCAGGCAGTTCTGGCTCTGCTGGTGGGAGGACTGCCCGTGGTGGACAGGGTTTGTAGGGGGACAGCATTGGAACATCCGTGTTGTGTGTGTGTGCACAGGGGATGGGGAAATGAAGAGCTGTGGTAACAGGCTATGGACAGCAGGATTCAACAGACCTTTCTCATGTCAGAAGAAACCTTGGGATTTAATCAGAACTCATCACATAAACTATAAAATTTAATCCCTTGTGATTCCAACCTGGGACCTTTTTTAATTTGCAGTGCTGGCCATGTACCTGCCCTCTCTACACCATTACTGTCTGTGTTAAAGCCCAGTTCTAAGGCATACTGTGGAATGGTAATGATTTTTATTTCCTTTTTTTGTGCACCATGCTGGGAACATCCGAGCCAAATTATTGACAGTCTTAATGTGTTTTGGAGCAAATGCATTTCCTGAGGTACAATGTGTTCCACCTTATCCTTTAGTTAATGTATTGATTCTTCTGCCTCGGGCAGAGATACTTAGGCTCATGTCCCTTGGTTGTTGCTTTTAATTTGAATTCAGTTATGAGCATTGAAGAAACTGTCTCAGACATTACCACTGCTTTAAATTCACTACAGAAATGGTCCATGAAACATCAGAATTTTTTTTCAGACATTCACATGGCTGAAATTCAGGCCTCTAGCTGAGACTGTGCCAGGCAGCTGTAGAGAGGATCTTTCCATGTCAGCTGCATAGGGCAACAATTTTATATATTCAAGTTACATTAAAGTTGCATAAGATGGGTTGAGCTCCTCATCTCAATTAATTGGTGAGCATCTAGCTCTTAAAAGGAAGGTGTCCCTGCACTGCCTTCACTTGTGGCTGTGTGTTCCCAACACTTCTCTTGCATTAGTTCTTGCCTTCCCTAGACCCATCAGTGAACTATTTCAACTCATTAATTAGCTGAGATATTTCCCAAGTGGGAAAAGCAAATTAAAAAAGACAAGAAATTAAAAAAACTGGGCTGGTGAGCTGATAAAGCTCACTTCCAAGTGCTGAATTTCAGGCATGATGAATAGCCAGTCCAAAACATGCCCAAAGTCATGTTTTCCCTTGTGTATCTGATGGAGCAGCACTGAAGCATGACAGTTCTGTGAAATACTGTCCCGACTATCTTAATTTTATCATCTCCCTCTATTTTCTGTCTTTCTGTTACTGCTTCTAGTCTGACAAGCAGAGTATTTATCAAAGAGTTCCAGTTTGATAGAAGGGTGTGCTTTGCTCCGAGGGCTGAGCTAAAAACTTGAAAACTTTGCGTGTGCACAGTCGAGGCTCTCTGGAGTGAGAATCCAGGGCTGAACCCAGCTGGGCTGCATGGTTTGCTCTGCTGCTTCTCTCAGATTTTATTTCCAACATGGCAGGTCTTGATTTAGCTACTTGTAAATGGAACATAAATGTGTTTACGTGTTGCATAGGCACTGTGTGACCGAAAGGCTGTCTGAGATAATGGAGATGCTGTGTAAGCACTGGTAATGAAGGGGTTATGATAAATTAGCTGTCAGGCTTCCTGTCCAGTTTTTCCTGTGAAGATATACCAATATATTGGTGTCATAAGGATGCTTTGAAATACAGTCAGATGAGCTAGTTCACCTAAAGAAAGAACCTGTCTAAATTGTAATCCTGTTTCTCTCTGTATCTGACACAACCTGATTTCTAAGATGCAAAGCCAAAAGAAACCCAGGCTGTGGTGTTCTCCATTTTGCTCTTTCTTTCCCACCAATTTTGACAACTTGCATGGCTCCTGCCACTGGCCAGGTATGTAAGTTTTAAAATGGCAGAATTAGTCACAGGAGACCTTCAAGCCTGGCTTAAAGCAAGACTTGCTGAGGATCTCATGGGGAGGCTTCTAAACCATGACTCTGCATCTGCTGTGCAGTTCACCAGCGTTGCTTTGGTCCCACTGCACAGGTCCCGAGGCTGGTGAAAAAACATCAGTTTCATTAAGATATGCAGCTGAGCTGATTAGTCATGATAATTTACAGAAATGACTAACTGATCAGTGAACTGGGTAAAATGTGAATTTTGGGGAAGGCTCTTTGTTCTGTTACACTTCCCTGGTTTTGTTTATGATCGAAAAAGGGTGGCCTTTTATTTGTAGGTGAAGCAGTTTTGGCTGCCCTCTGACAGCTTCTCACAAGGATGCTGGGACTTGACACAAGTGCGAATCAATTGGCTTCTCAGAAAAATTCTGAGAACTGGCTCTCTGCCACTCTGCCTGGAAATGGGACAAAAGTAATGTCATTGCTCCATTTTCTTTCACTTTGCTGAAATTTTTTCCATGCCAAAATCTTCAGGCTAGAAAAACAATCCACAAAACCCAAAAAACCCCCAATCCAATGGTGCGTTTCTATTGTCAATAGTGATGGGATTTAGGGTGACTGAAAAACCCAAAGTACTTGATGAACTGAAGTGGAGAAATATGGATTGAACAGACAAGTGCTAATCTGCAAAGGGCAAGGAATGTGATTTTGCCTCAGGAATAAATGATGCTTGGGGTATGAGTGATGCACAGCAGGGGAGCAAGGCTGGAGACTCCCAAAATAATGGCATGAGCTGCTTCTTCTCATGCCGAAGAGCTTCTCTCCCCATGGCTCACCAGACCCACTGCCTCTCTGCAGAGCTGCCTCAGAGTCAGGACACCTGTATGAGTGGGAAGATGCTGCTGCAAAGCCATGGTACGAGATTATTTAGTCTGCCTTCCCATGTGTGGAAGATGGGAAAACGTCAGGGCAGGTGACAAATGCAGCAGGAGTCAATTGGGAAGAGCTCCACTGTTACGGTTTTCAGGCTGGGAGCAAACCTGTGGACAGCAGATGTTCTTATTGTCACAGGGGAAGATCATTTACTTTCAATCATACAAACACACTTAAAACCTCCCCAATGTTTTAAAGTTCTCAGGAGCTAATTAAGGAAGCATGGGCAATTGGCAGCCCCTTCCTGGAGCTGGTGTGACATATGGTGCAGTGTCCCACGTGCTGGGCTCTAACACCAAGGCTGTGACATCCCCATCTCTGGAGCTGACACCTGGCAATTGAAGGTCTCTGCATCTTTCAGCACCTTGAATTTTGTCTCAGTTGTTGGCAAGATTAGTATGTTCATATTTCATAGCATTTTTGAAGATATAAAACCATGCTGGTTTCAGTGTTACCTCCAGAATGTTTAAATGCATTTGTGGGATTTTGCAGGGTCTGTTATACTCAATAACACAATTTGTTTTCTTAATTCTTCTTTAATTAATTCTGGATTAAAAGGAAATGTCTAGAATTAAGCATGTTCTTGTCAGTTTAAGATCACTTATTAATAGTGTATTTGGACCTTGAACAGATTAAAATTTACTATATTAGTTACTTTTAGGCAGCTTAACATTTTTAATGGAGAGAAAAATTTGCCTTACGTAACTAAGCCTGTAATTCTAAATGAAACTGATTTAGCTGATCTGATAAATAATTAGTGAAATTGGAAATTAGATAAATGCTGATTCATTAGCATCTGGTTTTAGAATGTGATTGTAAGGAAACATGAATGGAAAGAGGATGCTGGATGCATATATGTTGATAAAGTAATATTTAAAGCAGATAAAAATAATTTATTCAAGTTTAAGATGGCCTTAGCTGACAGTATTCATTTTTTTTTCCCCACAATGAAACAGTGCTCAAGTTTTCTGTTATAAAATGAAAGTGAGGGCCGTCAAAACTCCTATGAGGACCATGAACATATTGAATAAACTTAGATGAATCAATAACTTGTATTGAATAAGAAACAATAAATCTATCTAATTGATTATTCTCTAGATTTTCATCTGGGATTTTAGGGACTGTGGCGTAGAACTGGTGGGAGCAAGATGAGACAAATTAACTGATTCATAGCAAAAACTGAAGGAAAAGTTTGTACCATTCACTGCAGAGAAGAAACCCCCAAAACAGCATTAATTTCTCTTAGTTTGATATCTCTGGTACAACACACACTGTGTAGCTGTTTGATATGAGCTGTTGTTAGATGGCGCTGCACTTCTTCCATATGCAGGGTTTTCTTTGGCTTGTTTGTGGGCAGCTGGTTATCTGTGAAGAATTGGCTGGTTGATGTGGCTTCTGATCCCCATTTCTATTCTTGAAAATACATGAAATACTTTCCTCATCCTCCTCTTCTACAGAGCAGAACTACCTTAAGGCTGAGCTTGCATCTGTGAAGTGCAGGAATGAAAGGATCCATGAGATGGGGTGCCTGGTAGGGGTCAGTTGGTGCTACAGAGAAATGTCTGGCTATCTTACATGAAGCACTAGAAGTCCTGTTGCTTCAATGATTTTAAAAAGTTTTGGATCTGCAAGAGGCTGTTACTCCCTGCAAACCATCATCTGTGCTGTTTTACAGTGCCTGTTTCCCACACATCACTGTGCCTTAGCAGAGAAGCACGTTGCTCTCATCTGTTTGGAAACTTCTTTCTCACTGCTGGTGGTGGGACAGGTCCCCAGGGATGTGGTGTGGCTCTGCCCTTCCCTCTCTGTACCCTTAAAAGGTTTCCCCTGTGCACTGGTTATTCTGTTCTCTGACATGTGTGTTTTGGTGAGCAAGCAGAGTTTGTGTTCATGTGGAAGAACTGAACTTTTGGTGCCAAACCAAACTTTGGACAAGCTGAGATGATTACACTGGATTACAGAAGTCTCTGAGCCCAAACTGGTGGTGGGGCTTGCAGGATGATGAGCTGAGAACTCAGAAAGGCATCATGAAAGTCCTTGAAAAAAGGTGTCAGAGATACCATTGACTGTGAGAAGCCGTTTTTAGCTCTTGCTCATGATGTTTGCATAAGTTACAGATGCCTGAATTTTTTGTCCTCTGCTTTATATCAGTACTCAATGAGTAGTTTCCTGAGTGTGTAGTGAGACAGTGAGCTGTCATTGCAATGATTCATTACCTCACTATTGTTCTCTACACAATTTGTCAACCCAAACCCAACTTTTAGAGAATACTCGGTATGTTTACAGTATGGGAAAAATACTCAATAACAGAATGATTGTGGATAATTAGAGGTTGTGGTCAGGGCCATAGGTAATACATTATAGAAATGATCAGTTCTGTAAATATATGGGTAAAATTCAGAAGTACTGGAGAGAAAATTAACAAATAATAAAAGCCCAAGTGTTCAATTGGCCCCAACATAGCCCCTAAATCTGTGTGAACAAATGTTTATGAGCAGAATTAGCCCATTTGGCTATACAATCTGTGCATTGTGTATTTGCTTTCATTTGCAGTAAATATGCACAAAACCTTTCTATTACAGCATTATGTGTACAAACCCAAGCCCTGGCTCTATGGAGTGGTGATGCACAGCATACCTTGGTGCAGAGGGCAACCTTTGAACTAGTTCTTGAAAAGGTGACCCAACAAGTGAACTACAAAACTGTGCTCAAGTTCTACAGTTCTGGTTTCAAAAAGAAAACTCCCCCAAGGACACTCAGCTTTCTCCTTCTGGAACCTACTTACTTTTTAGCATCCCAGTGCTAAATTATTTGGAAAAACCCAAACTGAGCATGTTTTCTTTTTAAAGGGTTTTCTTCCTTTTATTGGTCCTTTGAGAGTAACTAAATATAACATCATAAAATACTTTTAATAGCCCTCTGACAGAAATCTTTTTTTGCCTTTCCTGCAAGATGGGTGGCCTTTATCACGGTTTTCACCATACTCAAGAAAAAAGTATTGACAAAGTTGCAGAAATCTGAAACAACATGGGTTTTTATTTTGCTGCTTTGTGCCTTCTTCCATCCTATCTGAAAATCGAAACAGAGATGAAAAAAAAACCACGCTTTCAAAATTCAGAAGAAATCCAGCTTGGATTTATGCCTAGTACAAGGGTAAAAGGGTTGAACATTTTCTGGCTAAGATTGTCATTTTCTAGTATGCGGTGCTTCAGTTGACTCGCTTCATATGAAAGGGATGTAATTCACTTTATTTTGTAGGTACAGAGAAGGGACCCTACCAGGTCATGATTTTCTGCTGGTGATTCACACAAGTCAGTCCATTGGCTGAGTGTTCTTGAGGATGATCTTTCTGTACCACAGAAAAATCTCAATTATTGCTTTCAGCAGAGGTTAAACAAGCTGCCATCTTGAGCAGCTTGGAGGTAATAAACTGTGCTGAACCGAGCTCAGCTACAGGCACACATCCCACGCAAGGCTCTGGCCCTGGATGCATGCAAACCATGAGCTGCAGTCTTTATGCTCCAGGGACTATTAAATTAAGAAACATTTCTCTTTGTACAAAAACTTTGTGAGTGATACACGCCAAAATGACACATGGATTGTCACATGTTTAGGCTTCAATATGTTCTGTTTGCCAGGGAAAGCATCACTTTCAGTCAGATCGACAACCAGTGCACCTTGGGCACCAGTGTGTGTAATCCCAGTGCTGCCCCAGAATTGGGCTCGCAGAAAGGCAGCCCCAAGTTAAATAAACTTTTGGAAAGTTCTGAGGACTCGTAGTTGAACCATAACTAACAGCAACACATTGGAAAAAAAATTATCAGGTAATTATTAGAGAACAATAACATTGTTAGGCTGATTGGGCTATGCACCAAGGGGCTGTCAATCACAGCTGTTATGAAAAGCAGAGCATTTAGAGGCTGTCAATCATACCTGTTTGTAAAAGCCGAAGGACTTCAAGAATTGTTACGCCTGAATTTACCAAATGCAGAAATAACAAAAGCCCCAGAGTCTCATGCAGACTGATATTACAGTTTATGTAGAAGCTCTTGCGTAAATTTATGCCTTTATTAATCTGAAAATACCTTATGACACTGGGAGCTTGGAAAGGTTTATTTTCCAGCTTGCTCCTTTATAGCACTGATTATTTTTTTTTTTAGGGCTGCTTAAGTGTGTCAAATCTGGTAACCAAAAGTAATTTTTGTTATATTCCTTTGCTGTGAAGCAAAAATGTTCCGGTCAGTATCCAAAGAGCAGAGAGCTGAAGATGCTGAAGCCCTTCAGTTTCCTGAGGAGTTTCACACATTGTTGCATATCTAAAACACTGCAGCAAATACCAGCTGGAGAATTTAAAAGTATTCGGGAAATCCTTAATGAGGAGGTACTCACCCATAAATGCTATAGGAAATGGTCCCCCTGAGACTGAAAAAAACCCAAGGAACCTTCTATCTTTATTTTTCAGAAAAGGGTCCAACACACATACTCACTTGATACAAGCCAAAAGTAGTAATGAATTGTTCAGGGCGGGTTGATCATAGTGTTTGGGTTTCTTTCTTTTCCCTATTCCTTTCCTTTTTTTTCTTTTTTCTTTCTCTTCTCTCTCTTTTTTTTTTTTTTTAATAAAAAATTCAAATTGTAGAATTTTTGTGAGAAAATAGCTCTCTGATGATATGTTATTTCTGCATTTGAAAAACTATACTGTGCATCACCCCACTGTGTCCTGGATTTGTAAGTCATCGCATTTTACAACTGAGGCCAGGCACAAGTGTCTGCATGTTCAGTGTTTACAACACTGCTTGAAAACCTGTTTCTTACTGAATAAATCATGGGTTCCTACTACTTTGAAAGGTTTCCATCAAGGTATTTTGGTATTATCTCAAAACACCTAGTGCTTTCAGTAGATTTCTTGCTGCTCTGGGCCCTGTGGTAGCCCCAGCATGAATTACCGTGGCATTAAGCCCTACCCAGCCATGAGTTTTTTCAATATTTTTTCTCGCATTGGGAGCTTCACTTGAGCAGACACAGCATCAGGAACGTGTTCCCCGAGTAGTGATATCTTCCACCCTTACCAGCAGTTATTATTGCAATGAGGACTTTGGTGTCCTATTGTATCAGGCACTTTATTAAGCATTGTGGGACTGAGGGAGGAGAAAGGGGAAGAGAAGTCATCGCTTGTGGCTTGAGTGGCATAAATAGATGTAGAAAGGAAGAAAAAAAGGGGATAGCCTGCCCAAAGCCATCCATTGAGCTGATGGCAGACCCAGGGTAGAAACTACATCTCTGTGACATCCAGAGGAGTTTCCTAGGTGGACATGGCCCACATCACCTCCCTGGTGACGAGTCCATGGCCTGCGCAATGAGCATCATCTTGCCAAAGCGGTAGCTGCACTCACACAATGGGTAGTTAATTCAGTGAATTATTAATGCAAATGTTAATAATTAAACTCAAGTGGTTAATGAGTTTCTAGAGAAAAGATCAAATTATACTCTTCAGATGCGGAGTTAGAATTTTGTCTAATTAGAAGAAATATGTTTTTCCCGTGAGGGGCAGTTGCCGAAGTGACAGTTTGGAGACTGTTGTGACAGCGTTTGCAGGGATGGGTTCCAGCCAAAGAACAGAGCTTTTTTAGTATCTCTGATACCATAGTACTTTCTTTCAAAGGCATAATTATGTTGCATTCTTTGCACAGTTCATTAGGAAAAGAAAAACAAAGAACTTGTATTCCATGTGGTCGATGTTCACACGTTTTATCTTTGCATGATAGAAGTTGTTGGATCCATAAAGTAACGTGGTGTCTCTCCCTCTTTCACTGCTAGCCCTAAAGTGGTGCTAAGTTTAAAAGAGCTCTTCTAGCCCACATCTGTGATTCAGGAGTCCATCTTTTTCTTTTTTTTTTTTCCTGTGTGAAATCTCAGAATGTGTAAAAATGTTAAAAGACTTACAGAAACTAAAAATCTCAACAAGAAATGAGTTTGGCTCAACTTGGGTAATTTTGTCATCTTGAAATCTTTAATTTATGCATTTTTTTTTTCCTGCTACTTTTTTTAATATAAAAATTAAAAAGCCCTTACAAACTTCAGGATTGCTTTTGTTTTCAAACTGTAAGAATTAAATTTTCTCAAAATTTTTTTCTGCATACTTTCTGTTGAGAAGTGCATCAAAACCATTTCCTGGCAAAAAAGTTTCCATGTTGACTTAACACATTTTTTTGGCAAGACAAAAAGTTTTGTGGAACTATTCCAAATCAACTCTTGTAATAATTATTCTCTTCGTTACATCTTACCATTTGCAAGCAAAATAAGTAAACAGGATTGCTACAGAGCCAGAATTCATCAGATGTGTCAAGATAAAGCAGATTCATTTTCTTTGAGCATATGTATGGCAGTCCTTGTGGCACAAGAGCATATGAGAGAGTAAACAACCTTTACTAGTCATTAAACAGACATAGCAGAACAGAACTAACTCACAATTTCAGAAGTTAGCATTTACTAAACCTCTGGTTTGGTCCCTTTATACAAAGGATAAAGCCTAATAAATATATTCCAACACCTATAACTTACCTGTGCTGGCACCCTGCACAACACAGCCCGTGCCAGGGCCCAGGGGAAAGTCACGTGCAAGAGCTGCTCCCTTTACTGACTCTTGGTTTATGAAACCTTCTGCACCTGTGACACAACATACTGCAGGGATTTTATGAGCTCCTTTTGAAAAAAGAAAACCAACTCTTCCTGCAATTCTCTGTTGGTTTATTCACACTTGCAGAAGCCTTTTCCTCTGCCTAGGGCAAAAGAAAACTTTTCCTGATGCAGAATCTGGAGAACTCACCAAAACGAAATAGAATCCCCCAAATTTTGTAGAGAAACTCAACATGGGGCTAGTTGGGTGGCAGTGCTGCTTCAGCCTTTTCAGGCAATTTGCAGCATCCTCTTTGCAACTGAGGAAACTCCTCCAGCACTCATGAAAACGCAGTGGAGATGTTCCCTTGTTAAATGTATTTTCTGTCTGTAACTCTAAGCTATGAGCTGTGAAGATAAATCATAGCAGCTGTGTCACATTTGTTTTGGAAAGAACTTAGTGTTACCCCAGGATACAGCTGTCACTGGGGAAAGGAATGGTGGAAGATACTATTTTCAGTCACAGAGGAAGAGGGTGTCAGCTTCTTCCCAAACCCTTTTCTAGGTAGGAAGATCCTTACACAGATAACAGGGATTTGTGGCAGAGATTTTGATAAGGAAAATGAGAAAAAAACAGAAGTCTATTGTTTTTCTCTCCTTTTTTTTTTTTTTTTTGGTGATCCTTGGATGCTTTTTAGGAAAAGAAATTATTACTGAGTTGTTTATTACTGACAAATGGATTTAGATGGAGGTCATGCATGGATTATATATTTTTTTTTGCATACACATTTATATATGTACAGCTTCCAGACTGAGCTCGATGGTGATAAACTGGAAAGAAAAGTCTTGGGTTTACATGGCAAGGAATTCTGGTATGGCAGACAGGGTCTGTTTTTAAATCACACAAAACAGAGCAGAATTCAGTAACCTGTGGAAAATCTCAAAACCAGAAAAAAAAATTTAAAAAAAAAAATCTCCTGTAATAATGGACATCCTGGCAGGAGCAATGGAGAAATTCAGGAATTCCCTGGTGGTTTGTTGTTATCCCTGTGTCAGCTCTGCAAGTGAGGCATGTTGAAGCATGGGAGAAGAGAGGAAGATGGTGAGGTGCACAGCTGTTGTTACTCAAAAATCAGGCTAAACCCATAAAAATCAGCACAGCAGGCACACCTGAGTATGTATGGTTTGTTTCTGATGGCTCTGTGTGAAGTACACCAGAGCAAACGTGCTTCGTGTTACCTGTATTGATAAAGAGATCTTCTAAATAACATTTATCTAAGCAAGTAAAGAGGTAAGAAAATGTTTATAAAATGTTTTTGTGTCTTTGAAGAATTGTTTAGAACTATAGCCTTGGTCATGTATTATTTGTGTATATTTTGTATCAAGGAGAGCCTCTATTTTCTGTCTTTATAAAAATGAAGGAAAGAAATTGTGCAATCAGGTGTTCCCCTGTGAGTAAAATGCAATCAGCCAGCATTGCCTGTTGGGATGAAATAGTGCTGTGCTGTTATTTTTCAGTGCAGTGTTTGTAGGCCCAAAGGACAGAAGGTCAGGATCTGGGGATTGCCTTTTTTCTGTGTACCTATACATTTTTTTGGGCCTTTCTCTTAAATTTCTGTTGTGATGCTGGCAGCAGAGATTAATTTCTGCTCCAAAATGGTTCTAGTTTGAGGTCTTCTCTCTGGTGAGGAAATGTGTTCAGCTGACTGCTGGCACCACATCTGCAGGCAAGGGGCTTGTGAAAGTCAAACACGTTCCTGATTTAGGAGGTGCAAACTGTGCATGCACTCAGTTTGTACGGACTTTGGCTCGTGTGAAGAAGTTTCTATGATTCTCTTTAGGTATTTCTAAAAGGTATTCCAGTACAAAGGAGGTCTCTTGGGACCAGCAGCTCTCAGGCCAGGGCATTCCCTGTGCTGTGGGGTGCCCTACTTGCAGAATCCCTCCCAGCTGACCAGTTGCAGGCTCTGCTGGGAATGCTCCTCTCTGCCCAAGACTTATTAGTCACCATCATATCAAAAACTTGTTTACTATAGGAGAAATATGCACTGATCTGGTTTATCCCAGAGGCTGACTTGCCCCAGCTGTGGCTTAACCAGACTGTAAGTCCCACTTACATCCTACTGGCATGGGATGCAATCCCACAGCTTGTTCCCAGCGCAGTGTACAGGAGCATCAGGGCCTCGTTCCCTGCTGCCTAAGGTGTGACACAGCTGGAGTGTGGTCTGGTTTGGGCAAGAGCAGTGTTGAGGAATCCTGCAAACTGAAATGCTAGTTTGGGGAATTACAGTGTGTTATCGTGGAGGCACCTTCCAATGATGTTGTAGTGGCAGGAGAGGGTCAGATACAGAGCTTGAACCCTTTCCTTAAGTTTTAACTGCTATGGATGTGGAGCTTCTTAAGAATCTCCCATTGAAGCTGTTGAGTGCAAAGTCACTGGCCTTGAGAAACTTTCAGAACCACGAGTCAAGTACCTAAGATCAGAAAAGTCAGAAGATAATACACACTGCTTTCATATATATGTTTTGCTTTCTGGTTCTGAAACCTTTAGGAGATGTATTTTTCATGATTTGTCTGCAGCCCTAAAACCTTTTGTCTCAAAGGGCTGGGATTTAAGAACCCAAGACAAAAGACACTAAAGGACTTGTGAGGAAAACCCGTGGCAGTGTG